>VZTI01004199.1:0-86267 GCA_013397865.1 Struthidea cinerea
TTTAAATATTTAAAACTTTTATAAATAAATAAATTTTATATTGTTTTATAACTTTGCGTTGCATTTTAAAAAGCTATCCCACGCTTCTGCCCAGCGCTGAAATAAACATACACTTTCTAACTCTAAAGTATTAAAAAGTCTTTGTCTCTGTTGGATATCAATATTAAATCTATGCCCATATTTTAATAAATCACTTTCATGAGCTCCATTGCCCTTCTCTGTACACTCCAACACTTCCCGAGTGGGGAGCCCAAAACTGGACACAGGACTCAAGGTGTGGTCTCAGCTGTGCCAAGTACAAGGGGGGCAGTCACTGCCCTGGTCCTTACAGACACACTGCTTTTGATACAAGCCACGATGCCATGGGCCTTCTGAGGCACCTGGGCACACGCTGGGCACATGCTGGCTCATGATCAGCACCCCCAGGTTGTTTTCTGATGGGCAGCTTTCCAGCCACTCTGCCCCCAGCCTGAAGCACTGCAGCGGTTGTTGTGCAGATCCCTGCACTTTTCTTGTTGAACCTCACACAATTTGCCTCAGCCCGTTGATCCAGCCTGTCCAGATGCTTCTGCAGAGCCTTCCGACCCTCCAACAGATCAACACACCCACCCAGCTTAGTGTTGTCTGCAAACTTACTGAGGTGCACTCAATCCCCTTTTCCAAATTTTTGATAGATATTAAACAGGACTGGACTGAACATTGAACCCTGGGAAAAACCACTGGTGACTGGCTGGCAACTGGATGTAACTCTATTAACTACCAACTCTCTGAGCCTGGCCAGCAAGCCAGCCAGTTTTTAACCCAGTGAAGAGTGCACCTGTTGAAGTCATGGGCTGCCAATTCCAAAGTAAAACTAAACTAGATGTGTAAGTTAACTTGAAGCTGGATTTAGGAAAACATTCATCTTATGTGATCTTTCCAGAAAAAAAAAAGAAGTGTTGTGGAGTTTATGAAAAGGAATCGGGCATTTATGTTTCTTAGAAGTATTTCAAAATTTTTTCTTTGTTCACACTGTGACTCAGTTCTCCATCTGTAGAGTCGGATCAATTCCTTCCTGTGGTTTCATTTGTAATTTACATACTGCTATCAATGCTCCGTTCGTAAGGACTCAGATCATTTGCATAGCTCAATTTCACAGTGGTGAGGGTGTTTGGAGAAAAAGTGTAATTTTTTTGCATATATTGGAGTTTTAAGAAATGTGTCAGATTTTTCTCTGCAGTAGAAATCTTAGAATTGAAGAAACGTTTATGGAAGTGAATGATGATTCAGTCATTTAATACAACAGATTCTGAAGTGTTCATGCAAACCTATGTACAATTTTGAAGTGAATTCATGTTGATTTTTCACATCATGATTCAGAATCCTGATTGTAATACATATTAATGGAGTCTTGGCTTCACTTGGCTTCACTTCCTAAGCAAAATACATACACAAACCCTTATTTTTTGTGGTTTCCAAAGCACTATTCCTAGAAATAGTGTACTAAAAAAGCCATCGTATAAATACAGATTTCACTTTATTCGCAAAGTTGCAGGCTAAAGTTAGACTTCAGTAATATTAATAGCTTAGTAGTAAAACATCTAAAGATAAAACATGATGCTCTGTATCCACCTACACTTTTATCAAATATTTGGTACTTAAAGTAGTTATGGTAATTTAATAATACAAAATGGCTGCAAGGTATATTTTTATTTTATGTATCATATGTGACTTTTTGAAATGTTATGAGACATGATTCAAGCCATTCAGAAGTCTATGGAGAGATTTTAGTTGACTTAAGGGGGGGAAAAAAAGACCAAAAAACTCCTAAATACTCTGTAGAGTTAGGGTTATAATGTCTTACTGCAGAAAGCGACAAACATTAAGATTTCCCATGGTAGAGTTCTTGCTCACTTTGCCTTCATTTCTACCCTCAATACACAGCCCTACCACCAATATCACCAACCAGTTTGAATGTCAAAGGAAAAATAATGTTGCAAAGTACTTTCAAATAGAAATTCACTGCTAAGAGATTATTTTAAAACCTGAGTTCATTCTAAAAGCAATACTGGCAATTATAAAATGGGGGTGGGGGGAGGAGAGGGTTTATGCATGAGCTTTTGAGTGAAAAGCTATCTTTCCATTACTATTAACATTTCTTTTTTTTTTTTTTCATTTTTTTTTTTTAGCTAGAAATTTTTCTTTCAATTCTGTGTCAGAGTTTACAATGTAAGAACTTGAAGCTTCCATGGTTCCTTTGAGAGATTGTGTGCATTTGTTTGATGTACTGCAGTTTTCAATATAAAACCTCAACTGGGCTTAAAAATGGGATTTTCACCTCTGAAAAGTACATTGTTACACAGTTACCATACAGTAAAAATGAACATTATAAAAATGGGCTTTCCTTGAGTTATAACTTCATATCCAGTCTCTCTAAAATAGAAGACTTGTTTTGTAATTTCCTTCAGATAGGATAAAATTCTTACCCCTTAAAAGGAAAAGAAGAAAAAAAGAAGACAGACCTCAAAAAAGGAAAGATTAATGGATCCTGCACAAGATCTAATCAGATAATACTAATGCAGCGATATTAATAAAGCTGTCAAGCTCTATTCACTGTACTGGAGGACTGAAGTATGCATTGTCCATTTAACCTTCACCACTGATGTAGTGATTTGCAGTCTGCTAGTTTGGTGTTCCATCACTGGAATTTTGTGCTTCTGTTATAGCAGGAAATAATGAAGGCACAATCCGAAGGCCATTTAAATAATGCTCTCTGTATAACAGACACAAGTGACAATTAGATAAGAAGAAATAAAGAAAGGAAAATCTTTTCAGTTCACTTTCTGTCTTTCATTAGTGTGTGTAGCATGTAATTTCTTCATTATATTAGCTAAGAAATGTTGAAATATTTACGCCAGGTCAAGAGCTCTTGCATATTAATCATACCTTAGATATCCTGTTTGTTTTTCTCAGATTATATTCTGCCTCAAACCCTGATTGATACCTCTGTATTCCTCGCAGGAGCTAAGGTTGTTTATCTTAGAGCAACAGATTGAGGATGATGAGTGTAGCTTTTGTAGGCATTGCCACACCCCACAGGAGCCAGGCTCTACCAGAAAGAGCTTAAATAAAACAACGTTACTTCCACTGCATAATACAATAACACTTGATATTGTAAAGTCCCTTTGCCAATCCATACTTACCCTCTTCTAAACATCAACTTTTCTCCCCCGTATATGTACACAGATTCGATTTTTAAAAATTACTTATTTATTTTTCGTTAACAAGAATCCTTATATATTTTGGATACTGTCAGCAGCATTGGGTACCAGAAGATATCTTAGGGGATCCTAGGGAGGGTTCATGCTGCTGAGAGCAGATGTTTACTTCTTTCAGTTATTGAGACTCCCTTACTAGTGACTGGTGAAAAACAGGCACTCACAACTAGACCAGCTGATTTCTTTCCTGGAAGAATTTTGCTACAATCACACTAAACACCATATGGTGATTTTCTTAGATGTACATGGCTAAGTTAAAGAAGGTTGAACATGCTCTTAGTAAGTAAGGCTGTATAGAATATGCATCTACACCACTGTCAGTTTTTCATCCTTTTCTATGAGGAAATATTTTTCTAATGAGAGTGTATTTTTGGTGAACTCCCTACTAGTATAACACTCCCTCATGATAAACATTCACATGAAAAACCACATTTTTATGATTTCAGTTAATAAAGTTTTAACTTAGTCTTCTTTAATCAATATAGAAACTTGGGGATGTCTTAAAATTAATTTAAATAGTATTTCTTTTTTGTTGTGCTAGTCTATTAAAATTAAAATGTATATAATTTGTTCAATTATGTATATTGTGCTGTATATATTTTGTCTATTAAATAAGAGACTTCATAATCTTTTCTACTTAGAAGGACTGTGCTGTTGACATCAGTATAGCAGAAGAAGCTATCTTGTCTGCAGTTTCATGATATATTTCCATGTGTTTGATTAGGTATCACCGTAATATCAGTCATCCAGTTTCAACTGATATCACTCATTAATGAGGATAAATTAGCTTTCCTTTCTCCACTACGTACATTTTCTACATTTTGACTGAAAATATACTGTTTGCTAAAGGGTTGGTGTTTTGTTTATTGAGGGGGAGTTTTGGTTTGGGTTTGGTTTTTTTTAAAGTTCAACAGATGTTAACCTTTTGTCTTTGACATTTTTCAGGTTATCATTTCTTTATTTAGTATGCTGATTTTTCAGGTTATAATTTTTTCATTAATAGTTTACTTTTATTAGATAATGTGATGCTTTAAATATTTGTGTGCTTGTTTGCCTTCTCTTTAACCTTGCTGCTCATGGTCATATCACTTGCCTAATTGTTATCACCATAGAATGAAGTTTCTGAGGCATTTTTCATCATTCCAGTATCACACCGCGTTTGCATTAGGGCTGTGAGGTTGTTTCATAACACATGAATTGTACTTTAAATATAAAGTGAAAATAAAAAATAATAAACATGCTTTACTAATGAATACTGACCAGTTGTATCCAGTACAGTGGCCAGTATCCAGACAACCTTTCTATTTCAGTATATCTGTTTTCCTAGAGCTATGGATACTGCAACTTTCATTCAATGCAAGAAGTAAGTGCTTGCATAATGTGAGGATCACATGTACTCCCATTCGGAGAAGCCTTTTGCTGCCACACAGAGTTTGTAAAAGTTCAGTGCCTTTCTGAGTGTGCTGTGCTGCAGTTCATTTTTCATATTTAAATCTAGACTGTTTGCAGCTGTATTATAGCATCAGCATAATCACTGACTTTAAGATGCTCATTTGGGATTTATCCCACTGTAACTGGATGAAGAACTTAGGCCCTCATAGGTCAACAGATGTGTGTTTCACCTCTGCTGCTCCTCTGTGTGAACACTGGAATGTTTCTCAGATGCTGGAGGATTAATTTGCAAGCACTTCTCAGATCCCTGTGATGTATTCAGTAGCAGAACTGCAGAAAAACATTTTTAATCTGTTTTATACACTTGGAATTATAGTTTGAAGATATAGTTGAGTAACCAGACTGCAGCTTTAGAAGTGCTTGGGTATTTTGCTGCTGTTTTTAATGATTAAACTTGGAATTACAAAGGAATAGTTAGCTGGATGTTTGGTGCAAGCTGACAAAGTAAGACTATAGATACAGGTTAGATGGTTCTAATATTAACTTGATGGTTTCTTTCAGTAATGGCCTGTGAACGAAAATTATTTTTTTCCTCAAAAACTAATTTTCTTCTTTTTGGACTGTCCTCCAGATCACAGATATCTCATTTATTGTGGGGGGTAATTTTTGTTTCTAATGCAGTATTTATTTGAAAGGAAACTGTACTTCCATCAAAGAAAATTAAAGCAGAAGAAAAGTATAAAAAAGTCATGTGCATTTTGCTTAATAAGCAAAACAAACCAAAACAATCTCCAGGCTGCATCACAGTACAAAATATTGTCATATAAGCAGTGTCATTTAAGCAATTGCCACATTTCCTACACAAATTTATAAAAGCTCGGAGAAAGAATTGTTTAGTCAATCCAAATACTATGCAAAAACCAATAAATTCCAAAGAAATTTAAAATAAAAAAAAATCCCACTCACAATTTTCTGAATGAGGTGTTTTCACTTATAAGTAACCTGAAAAGATTGAGTTCTTATGTCTGGGTAGTATTTGCCATTAGCTTAGATAAAATATTAATAAGACAAAAATAAGTATTAATTCACAATGGTGCAATAATCAGTGAGAATTTGGTCTTCACAGAAGTTACAGAAAGTTTTGCCATTATCTCATAAATTTGTTTCACTCACAAGGTAGAACTATCTTTATTGTTAAAGTCATTGCAGAATATTCACCAGTGAGACACTGCAAATAGTGTTTTGAGAAAGCTAAAAAACATCAAATATGGTCTGTCAGTCAAAGGTGCTGGTTGTATACAAATATTAAAGATAATTTTGTATTTACTGAAAGTTTTAAGCCAAACAGTTTTGCATCAACGTCACTGAATAATAAAATTTCCAAATAACTTTGCCCATATAGGAGCTGGATTTTGAAGCTAAGACAAGCTATACCTTGAGGATAGAAGCAGCCAATATGCATGTTGACCCTCGTTTCCTGAGTCTGGGACCCTTCAGTGATATGACAACAGTGAAGATAATTGTAGAAGATGTTGATGAGCCACCTGTGTTTACCTCACGTTTGTACTCTATGGTGGTGTCTGAAGCAGCAAAGGTTGGCACTATCATTGGAACTGTAGCCGCCCACGATCCAGATGCCTCAAATAGTCCTGTCAGGTAATTCTGAGAGGTCTTAATAATTTTTTCAGCCTTTGCATTGAAGTTGTTCATCTTGTGGTGGGAGGGGTTTTGGTTACACTGAAAGTAATTAATAAGCTTTATTCCCTTGCAGAGGGGAGATTCAGAAGTTCTATGAGTTTGCATGGTTTGACTTTTATAACCTGAACTACAGAACCTCTGGAAAAAAAATATTGAAATCTTTGTGAAACAAAGAAGAGAAAATATAGTTTCAGAATCCCAAAAGAAAATATCGTTCATGTTTATTACTCTCTAAGCTTAGGAAGAGCCTATTATTATCTATAGCAAGTTATGTTCTCTTAAATCAACCAGAATCAAAAATTATATCTATAATATCTGTGTATGCTTGAATAATGATTCATAGCCTGTGTGCACTAGGAATCAGAATGGAACAGGACATAAATTCCCACATGGTAAACCAGAGCTGAGGTCCCACAGCAGGAAACATTAGTAAAACTCTTTGCATGACAGAAGTGGACAGGCTGAGATGTATCGTGTTCTAGTCGGGATGGTTAAAGGCTTTTGATTGTGTAAATTTGGCTGCAGCCAAATACCTTCCATTTGAATGGGAAGAGAGACGATCACTGGAGATTCATAAACTGTCAAACCCTTCTTCCTTTGTCTTCAGTGTCTGAAAAACCTGCAAGTCTTCCAGAATATACTGTCCAAGATCTTTAAGAAACCATAAGAGAACATAATTTCCCAATCTTATGTTTGCCTCTATCTAAGGTTAGAGCTGAAGGGCAAAGACTCACCACCTTAGCTAAACCAGTAATGGGCTACTTCTTATTTTTCTTATGCAGAATAGTAATATTAATTCTCAAATGAACATGCAAAGGATCTAGAGAGTAATGGTTATGACTTAGGAACTCTGTGAATTTAAACACCTGCAGGAGGAGGAACACATACACAAAAGTTACTGCTTAGTTTCATTTGTTTTTATTGCTCACTTAGGGCATACATAGGAAAGACCATTGCAGGTACTTGTTTGGATGTCATTTGTTTTGGTAATGTTAAGTCTTTCATACATTGAAAATGAGCTTGGGAACCCAGTGTAATTTCTAAAGCACCGATCTTATGTTGCAAAAGTAAAGCATATGTTTCACTCCTAGAGGTGATGCAAGTGTTCTATCTCTTTTGTTATATATTTGCAACATATTCAAAATAGCTGATTCCTATCATGTGTAAACAAGTCCTAGATGAATGTTTGGCATGGATTTACTTGTGAAATTTATCTTTGCTGAGCTCTTTCATTGCTGTGGCAGTATTTTCTGGCACTGATGTTAGCATCTGGTGTGTAATATCTGATTTAGCAGAATCATTTAGAATAGGCTTAAACACAGTTCCATTAGTGCAGGCCATGGTCACAGTGCTTTTGAGTCCTGTGTAAACATAAAAGTGAGTTTATTTGCCTTGATCTGGTTAATTTTTACAATTCCAGCATAAAATATTGTTATATCACCAACTAACATCTTGAAGATTCCTTCTGCTTCAAAGTTGTTTTGAATTTGAGGGAGAACAAAAAAGAAAAGTAGTGAGGATTTATTTATATGCTTGTGAACCTGCTATGTACATTGTTGAAGGTACTGAAAGATCACATAATTTAAAGCTGTTCTACATATGCTCTGATACATCAGAGACAGATTCACCTAAAATTGGAATGTGCTGAGGAGGATTAATGCATAAAACTTTTCATTATCTCTTAAAGAAGTTTAAACTATTAATCTATAAATAAGTATTCCAACTTCCAAACATTGGATTATATTGATACTGATTAAAAACTGATTTGTTACAATTCAGAAAATGTTGAAATTACAAGATCAGACACAAAACCTTGAAAATACCAAGGACTAGGGAAAATAATAAATGTTTTGAAAATAAGAGGTTATCTCATAAGGTCCAGAGAACTATTGATGTTTGAACTAGCTTAAATAAAGGATTTAAAACTCCTGCAGCTCAAAGATTTTCAAGTATTAATGGCTGTGAGGAATTAAAGGATTATAAGTATTTAAAATATTTTTTTTTAGAATTTGAGTATGGATACAATGCTCGTAAAGAAGGGAAACTACTCGCTTCCTATGCATAAAATAATTTTTCTCCTTCTTTCATAAGAATCTGTCATCCAATTTATGTAACTTGTTTTCTTTTCCTTCCTCCCTCCATCTCCCTCCTTGTCTCCCTCCTTTACTGCTTTCTTCCTTTTCATCTTTTTTCTCACCTCTCCTTCTCCTTCTCCTTCTCCTTCTCCTTCTCCTTCTCCTTCTCCTTCTCCTTCTCCTTCTCCTTCTCCTTCTTTCTTCTTCTCCTTCTCCTTCTCCTTCTCCTTCTCCTTCTCCTTCTCCTTCTCCTTCTCTTCTCCTTCTCCTTCTCCTTCTCCTTCTCCTTCTCCTTCTCCTTCTCCTTCTCCTTCTCCTTCTCCTTCTCCTTCTCCTTCTCCTTCTCCTTTCTCCTTATCTTTCTCCTCTTTCTCCTTTGACTCTTCAAGTTGCATAGCGATAGTCTTAACAATTGGGAAATCTAAGGATTTCTAAGGGAAATCTGGCAGGAGATTGAATCTTAGCTATGAGGCCTGCCAAGATTGACTACATAGCAGAGGTGACAGGTGTCATCTCATGGGGAAGCTTGCCAGCCACAAAGCAGCTGTAGAGCACTGCTGACCAAATAAACAACAGCACTGGCAAGAAATAAAGTGAAAAATGGCCTACAATTAACACAAAATGAAAGAAGAAAAGGAAAAGTGAAAGAGGGAAAGCAGTAATCCATGAAAACTGCTGTTACTGTTGTTGTTACAACTCGTTAGTCTCTCACTGTGACACAATGCAGCAAAACAATTCTAACTATGTAACAAGTCTCTGCACTTGGATTATAGAGCTAAGAGGGATAGGTAAAAAACCAGTAATACAGTAAAGAAGAAGATGGTGCATTGCAACGCAGAACAAACAAATAACTTGATAAGATCACTGTGTCTAGGAAGTCCCATTTTTTAATTGTCTTCCATAATTCTTTATTTTTATGTTGTTCAAAGGATTTGGTTTATGTTATATCAATAATCTAATATATTATCAGTGTGACAGTAATTGCGATGATCACACTTGATCTGATTCAGACATTTTAATTCATCCTGAGTATAGGGAACTGCTGTGGAGTACATAGTTGACCAGAATGAGAGTGCCAGAATCTGACCCAATAATAAATCTAATGTTGAGAATATTCCAGTTGTAAATCTAAATCTGCCTAATCAACTGTCCCTTTCTCTCAAAAGGGATATAAGCAAATCACCCACAGGCATTTTGACCTTTCCTCTTATGCTATTTTCAGTTTTCTAAGGAGCTCAGTTCCCCTTCCTAAAACAAATTGGGAGGTAAAGATATGTTAAGCCAAAGAGTTAAGGGCATGAGCCTGTGTTTGTCTAATGGCAGTAAAGCATCGGGAGCTGACAGTGATGACATGCAATCCCTTGACCCTAGTCTGCATCATCTTCCTTTGTTCCCCCTTCCCCTTCAGCTCTGAGTGACTCAGGGGCTCTTCTACTGGTGATAGTAAGCTCTCTGTGCTCAGGCTGTCAGCCCCCATGGGATCACTGCCTGGCTGGTATAGTCTTGTAGCAAATTCCAACTCATCTTCTCCTTAGCTGGCTCTCAGGAGGATGCTATTTCATTAATTCCTGAGTTTGCCTTACAGCAGAGAGGAAGAAAGAAAAGACAGAGGAATACCTATAACCTCACTTAAGAGGACACTGTGGGAGTGGAGCCGACCACTGTCAGCACAAGTCACTGTGTAATTCTCTCACCTTTGCACGTGGCTTTGCTTCTCTCAATGCCCCAGAGAAACTGGACTGAACAATGCTCAAACTAAGGAAACAGTGGAAACACTTTCCCTCTAATAAGAAACCAATGAAATATTTTTACAAGCTGTAATAAATGAAAAGTTTTCTTTCACCCTTTACCTAGGTATTCGATAGATCGAAACACAGACCTGGAGAGGTTTTTCAATATTGATGCCAACAGTGGAGTCATTACAACTGCCAAATCTTTGGACAGGGAAACGAATGCTGTTCATAATATCACAGTTTTGGCCATGGAAAGTCGTAAGTATCCGCAGAAAGATTTTTATCAACAGTTTGTGTGTAAATCTTCAGTATTGATTGTGATCAGCTTCATTCAGAGAAATTGTGGCAGTTGCAAACCATGACAGACAAAAATAACTTACTACTTAATGCGAAAGAAATCTATATTATAAAAATTTAAAATTACAACAGTTTAGGTGTTTGCTCTTTCATTTGCTTCATACCTCGCGTATTCTTTTGTCTTCTGAAAGACAAGTACAAAGGGAGTTGAAATGTGTTAAGTCAGCAGTCTCATACCAAGTGTCATTAGAGGAAAAGTGGTGTGGAAGAAAGGGGAGAGTGGTTACCCCATCTTAGTGAGGGCACTCAGAGTTGATTGCTGTTGGTCAACTACAGCACTCTTAGAAGGTATGAAGAAAAGGGGATGTGAATGCTAATGTGGTTTCATTTTCCTGACTTTAAGGTACCACTGTAGAAGTTATTTTGTATTTGGTATCTTATTCCAGTGTAAGATGAAAAGTGTTAAAAAATGTAATGCTTCAAGAGGATACAAGAATTCTTCTAATGCCAGTTCAAACCTAAACTTGTTCAGCTTTGAATACATTTTGTGAAGAACAATATATTTTTGCTTTTATATTTGAAGAATTTATTTCTTCAAATTTCATCCTTAATACTACTCTTTTGGGCTGTGATAGTAAAAGAGTTACCAGCTCTCTGGCTTGCTGTTGTAAAAATCAACACTTCTTGATTTCTGTGAGCTTAATTTAACATTTAACCTGAATGTTAACATTTATTATTGGTGTCTCTATGAATTTATCTTGTGTTATCACAAGTCATTGGTCTAAAAACCCAAAATGGAGAACAAACATTTTCCTGGGTAGTAACAAAAGTGATGAGGTAGACAGCATACCTGACACAAATGAGAGTCTAGGAGTACAAGCAAAACCTTGTACTGCTTTAATTTATGTTTATACCTGCTTGGTTTTCAATAGGCTTAGTTTGGCAAAAGAAAAATTTGGTGTCAAAATTGCTTATATCTCTGGTATTTCACATGTGGAATAAAAAAAGAAACCAAAAAAATCCTACTTTGTGATTTACATTTGGGTGCTTAAAATATTTTTTAAAACTTGGTTGCAATACACTATAAAGAGATAGACACATATTTGCAGTTTTGTACAGTTTTTCATTTTGTTCTGCTGTAACACTAATATCACCGTTTGTGGTAAAAAACATTGTAACATCTTTTTTCCCTGCTCCAAAAGAGAAGCAAAGTACTGCACTCACTGATGTCCCTATGCTTAGTCTAAAATATAATTACTGTTTAAAGTTAAATTATGACATTGGACCCTGAACATACTCATATTTTGGCTAGAGATATGTATCGGTTTAAGGACGTGATTCATATTTAAAGTGTTCAACATGTTAACGACAGTATTGAAATAGTCGTGTGTGCACTTCAAATACTTTGGGAATTGCTTCAGTGCAGCCTTCTCTTCTTTTCACTTATATACAGCTGATAAAATTCTAGTTTTGACTTCTTAATAGACAGATCCATTTGAATTTCAGAAAAAAACCTCAAACATTTAACCCATAACAACCATGCTATTCCCAGTACGAATAGTGATGTTCTGGCTAGCTTGGTGATGATTTTACATCATCTTGCTCTTATCCTTCCATGTGATGTGATTCAATGCTGTGATTAGTGAGTTAGATTTCCAGTTTGTCCTGAGAGTAAAATCTTAGTTTAATTGAAGCATCTGGAACACATAAATATTGGTCCGGAAGATCAAGACAAGAGCTTCCTATGTATTTGAGGCAGGGATTATAATTGATTTGATATGCATATCCAAAAGAAGAATGCAAATGAAAAAGATAATGACCTTTAGAATAACTTGCAGGGATCTTCTCTTAATTGTTTTGTTGGATTTTTTCCTATAGAGAATCCAGCACAGATTGGGAGAGGCTATGTAGCCATCACTATCCTTGACGTCAATGACAATGCCCCTGAGTTTGCCATGGAGTATGAGACAACTGTCTGTGAAAATGCTCAGCCTGGTCAGGTATGTCTTGATAGGTTTTATGTTTATTTTTACCAGATAGGCAGCCATTCCTAATGAAAGACTTCCAGATTTAAGATAAAGAAAAATCAGCTTGTAAGACTAAAAATGAGGCTTTGATGAACAGTACAAGCAAACAGTAAGAAAGATGCAGGCATAGTAATTACTAGTTGAAAGTAGTGTTAAAATCTTTGTCTTTCTTAGTTGTATAATTGATACATTTTGCTTAATTCATCTAATTTTGGATAATACTAAGAATGCATACATCCTCCTAATTTTGGTGGGAAGTGGGAAGCAGTAACACGAAGGTTATTCTGAGACTAAAGGCCTACCACTCCAAAAATAAGTACACACTTTTATTCCCCCTAGGAGGTATGGACCTTAAAGACACAGTTTCACATGAGAAACATATTCCTGTTTTTTATTCCTGTATTTTAAACTACCCAAATATCTTCCAAGTAGTCCTAGACTCAACTAAATCTATCTCCTGTTGTTTGTCCTTGGTGTCCCTCATATTTGGCCTTTTCCTCTCTGCTGTGAGGAAGACCTCACAAGATACATGTGCTTTCTCAGTCTCTCCTCCCACTTCCAGAAAACTAGTAGTGGTTGTACCTGCATAGATCCCACATAGTCCCTGGAACACTCTGCACTTTTGTGACTTCTCCCAGTGTATTGTCCTTCCTGTGGTAGATGTTGTTTATCGCACATTTCAAAATCACCTCATGATTTAAATTCTGAACAAAACCACTGTGATTATCAGCTTGTGTTCATGAGAAGCACAGACTAGGCAGGCTCTTGTTGTTGCACCTGTCTGTTTTCCCTGTGCTCTGGTCAGAACAGGACCAGAGAATTGGAGTTTCCAATTTTTGTGGATATTAAGCAGTGGTGACACTTTCTTTAGAGGTAGATTTTGACAGAATTTTAGAAAATGAAATTTAAAAAAAATAGTAATGATTCCAGAAAATATTAATATACTTATGCTGTGCCTTTCTGGTTTTCATTATATTAAAAAAAAACCAAACCAAACATGAATTCCAATGCTCAAAAGCATCACGGTTTCCTCATGGAGGTTTAAAACATTGCTTGCAGCCACTGATAACTACACTAAGAGACATCTAGAAGATATATTTCTTTCACTGCTATGTAGTTCATTACTCCAAGCTCTTGTGAATGACAGAACCTAACTTTCTCCCAGGCACTGCAGAGCATTGCTTTGGCCAATAAATTTGGTACAGGTAAAGTAAAGAATGGAATCACAGTTTAACAGTCTCTCTACACGCTTAGGAGATTAGAAAATCAAAATACAAGATGATTAGAACTCAAGGGAGGGTTGATATTTTGATAGATAGCAGAGGGGTTATGTAATGTACATGCACATATGCTTCAATTAAACCCTGATGTATCTCAAAACAGGTGATCCAAAAAATTAGTGCAATTGATAAGGATGATCCACCAAACGGTCATCAGTTCTACTTCAGTTTAACAGCAGAGGCAGCAAATAACCACAATTTTACATTGCAGGACAACAAAGGTAAGAAAATTTTGATTTGGTAAATATTCACCACTAGAACCTTTCATTTTCAATGCAGCACGCTTATTATGACCTACATAAACTTCTGTTCTGGTAAGAACATAAACGACAATCAGCCTGCAAAATATTTTTATCTGTAGACTATTTGTCAAAGGAATTAAGCTGTTGTTTGAATCATTTAAAGCCTTGAGCCAAACAGAGCAGCATCAAATCTTTAAATCTTTTTTTTTTTTTCCCATCAGTCACTCTTCACATTTTTTCCCTGTATTTATAGGTTTTTATCTAAATTAGATTTTACCTTGAGGCAGTGACTGAATAATGTCCAGGAATTCATGTCTTATTAATATAAACTCAGGGCATTTAAAATGAGTGCACGGTAAACAGAGATGTTTTGTTATTTGTGAGGATTTGGTTTTTTTCTTTTTAGAAAGACACATCTTTTCAGTAACTAAGTATATCCCCTTTTGAAGAATGCTTTTGATAATGAAAGCTACCTGTAATATTTGTACAGACTTCTTATGAATGTTTCCTCAAAGACTCCCATTGTCATCACATTTTTGTTAGTTAAAATATCTGAGAACACACTCTAATTACTGCCCTCATTAGTTGCACTGCACAGTACAGCAGCTGGGCACGTGTCAGGCAGTTTGTTTATTAGTGAAACAAACAGAACTAAATAGACACGGTATTGCTCTTGCATTGCTCTTTCATGGATCTGTACTAAGCCAAAGCTACAAAGTCATTCTATTATAAAAACGAGAAAAACAGACATATGGACACTGAAGGCCACTGTTTGTACAGGAAGACTTTGAATAATACTCAGTAAGTGTAATGTGTGACCTAATAAAAGTCTTTCACACGAGTCTTCATTGCCTTACCTTACATGCAATTAATGAATTGCTTAATTTTCTTCATATGAACAGATTGCAATTTGAAACAGAAGACTCTAATAGTAGAATAATGATCAAAATAATAAAAGTGCATTAGAATAAGACTGTTCAGAAATCTGACATCATAAGTACTGTAAAGTATGTAACGAAAAGAGAGGCCCTCTTCCAGACAACTTACAATGTGATAAAAGTAGTAACAGACTTCTGTAATGCCTGTAAAATCAGTGGAGTTACAAGACACAGCAGCAGTTGCCTCATTCAACATTAGTTAATTTTATGCATATTTCATGTGAGGTTATACCAAGGTGTATGCTTGATATAACCTCATAGATAGGTCATAACAGATGATAATCTGTTATGATCTAGATTGATAATAATATGATCTAATCTATTGATCTAATCTATTATTATCTAGATGATAATCTATCATAAGATAGGTCGTAACAGATGACACAATAAGATAACTTTACTGACTACCAATATATCTGTCTATAATAGGTAAGTGTATATAAATAGATAGACCAACAGAATGAACATTTCTATCTATACATCCTGGGGGATGTAGCTCCCTGCCTCTCAGGGGCTCTCAATCTGTGTTGAACATAGTGAGTTTTGCCCATATCTTCTTGAACACATGGGCTTTTTAGTCACACAGCTCAGAGCACTGTCAAACTATACATTTTAGACTGATTATAAAAGCCGTCTTGTATCTCAGATGAATCTGAAAACAACCGCATGTCTCTGTAGCATGCACAATTGCCTGTATTTGTGCACCGACTGGCTTATTTTTTTCATTGATCTTCAGAACCTATTAATATGGTCATTGCTTCCATTAATAGGATACCTGTATCTGTAAATAACTGAAATAGATGCTTGCAAATTAACTGGAAACATAGATGCTTAATCTGATCACTGAAGGGTAATTTTTTCTTTTTTATGATCAACTCATCTTCAACTGTCTATCAAGAGTGTGAAACTGTGAGCTTAGCTAAAATGAAATGGACCTCTGCAATTTTGAAATATTCTTTTGTTAAAAATAGAAATCTTGTTCAGCTGGGTGTGATTTCTCAGTTGATCTTACCTCTGCAAATTCAAAAATATATGACTAGGAAAGTTAAACTTGTTGAAGTAATGTGAATGCTTTTATGAAGTCTTTAAGTAGAAGGCTATAGTATTTATAGGCTTGTGTTTTAGCAAAGTCACATATTTTATAATTTGTCTTTTTATTCCTTTATCTAGATAATACTGCGACAGTATTAACCAAAAGAAATGGGTTTCGAAGACAGGAACAGTCTGTTTTCTACTTGCCAATATTCATAGTGGACAGTGGATCACCTTCACTTAGTAGCACTAATACTCTCACCATCAGGGTCTGTGATTGTGATGCAGATGGTATTGCGCAGACGTGCAATGCAGAAGCATATATCTTGCCTGCAGGACTTAGCACTGGAGCCCTGATAGCAATATTGGCTTGTGTCTTGACACTGCTAGGTATGTCTTCTTTCTGTTATCCTTATTTTCCATTCAATGCATAGTAGCAACAGGTATGTGCATATAAGCTTCAACATTCCCCTCCACCCTGAGTTCTGTAAACATGCACAGATAGTATTCAAGGAAGAACAGCATTTTGTATCATGAGCACAAGAAAACCTTTGGATTGGGATTATCAATTTACATACTTTGTTTCTATATTAAACTGCCTCCAGACAGATATAAGAAATAACAGTAAAAGAAAAAAAATACTACTTGCCTCAAATGCAATATTTAAAAGACAGACAATTCAGTTTATGGAAGCATTTGGTTCAGCATACTCACCATATAGCCAGTATCAGTGTGTCCCTTTTCCACAGGCATAACTGTTTTTCAACTTTTATTGATTTGCATAGAAAAAAAGATATTCAGAAAATACAACAGATGTAATTTACTGATGAGAGTCATAATTAATTGACATGATCTACAGTGTGATCTTTTGTTACTTTGATAGCACAGTTGGATTTTATGTTGAGCAGTGAAACTGCAACTAGATAAAAGGCAGTGGAAAAGAGTGGAATGGTGTCAACATCCTAGTTTACCTAGCATTTCTCATGTAATACCTAGTCATTAAACAGTAAAGGGTCAAATCAAGAAATAAAGATGAAGGATCAGGTGAGCAAAAGTGAAGCTTTGCTTATTGTCTGAAAATTCATATGGTAACAAGGGTACCCGGGGTTCAGCACACAAGAATTTTCATCAGTGTTGTTATCAATTAAGAGATTTTTCTATTCCCTGTCTGTACATACCAGTCTAAGGAAAGGGAGAAGGCCACAGTCTTCTTATGGTGGTATAATCTCAGTGATGTTTTATCTGTCACTGTTTGTCACTGTTGTACTGGGGATGGAGAGAAATCACGACACAAAAGTTCAAGTCCAGGAAGCAAATGGAATGGAATTTATTTAATAATATACCGACTCGTTTTATATCTTAGTATTCTTAAATGACATGAGGTCATTAGTCCTTTAACAATCCACATCCCAGGCTGGTTGGCTGAAACCCACAACACCCATTTCAAAATATTTCTCTAGTCAATATCACAGCAATACTACCTAACGGCTTGCAGCTGCAGATAGAGAGAATTAGTTTACAAAACCGTAGCACTGTTTTTCATAGCTTGAGTGAGAAAAGCAGGATTCTCACAGAATGCTGCAGAAAGTTGGAAAATTTCTATGCTGAAAGCTTATCAGCATCCACAACTGTTGCCAAAGGAATTTGTATAGGTCGAATCAAGAGACTTGTGTCCAAACCTCTGTTCATGGCAGTATTTCCACCATGTATAGATATATCTTTGTTAGCACTCTGATTCATGTCACTGGAAACCATTAGAAGGAAATGTTCCTTCTGCTAAAATATTTCTAAAGGACTCCAAAATGAAAAACCTGTTGCATACTTTTTTTACAGAGTAATAAAAATCACTACCTCTGCAACGAACTCAACCAACTTACTCAGTAGCTATATATATACAGGAGGTGGCATTTCTAAAGTTTTCCATCTCCGTGACATAAAAAAATCTAACACCATAAGACTTTATTCTCACTCAACACATGGTTAGGCCGAGGTTTATGAAATGGAAGGGAATTACTGCCAAAAGTTTTAATGAACATTTTTAAATACCATTTTTCTAGTAGCATTTCTAGCTAATTTATGTACACAAGTGAACTTTATTTGGACAAGAAGCTAAATGTTAGAGTTCAAAAAGATATAAAAATATTCTCTTATGTCAACTGGCATTAGTATCAGTGAAAAAACACTCATTTTAAACTTTAGTCCAACATACTTAGGAAAAAAATTTCTGTAACCATAGCAATTCATTTGATCCCAAAATGAAATGTCACCGTTTCTGTTGTACGTGAGAAAGGAGTTTCTGAAGATTATATAGGAAACTGCTGTAGGTACCATGCAGCCTGGTCTTGTAAACTTTTCTTGAATAGAAGCTGTATGATTTCAAGTTGACCATTGAGTGGAGGGAGACACAGCATGTTGGCACCAAATAACTTGCTTATTCTACTCAGTACACCAGGGTTCAAATGCAACCAATAGATCCAGAAACTTGAGCTTTTATTCCTGTCATTTTTAAAGTGTTCTGAACAAGGGTTTGGTAAAAAAATCTTGCATATTACCACATTACCATTGATTTTATTTGTCAAAGACTTTGGATTTCCAAAGTCATCTCTCTGAAAGCATCAACATTATTTATCCAAAAAGACATTTGTATGCGTCATCATCACTTCCAGTCTAAACTGTTCCTTTTGAGTACACTTCAGAGCTGCAGGAACAGGTTAGGCTGCATTTGTATGATAGCCCTGGCTTTGAGTACTGCATTTTGGTACTGTCTTCTGTTTTATTCTCAGCCACATGCCAGTGTCCACAAGGGAGAAGTACCTAAGCATCACTGATGCCCAGTGAAACCCCAGTCAACTGTTACGGCTTGTCTGGTCCCAGAGCCTTTCTTGTCTCATTTGTTCCTAGAATAAATTTTCTGGGCCCAACTGAATGGTGGTATTGCTAAGAATTTACTTTTTCCCTTTTGCTCTTCGCATTCATTCCTGAGAAAAATGCTGAAGAGCCACTATTACAGCATAAAAAACAGGCTTTCTTCAGCTGTTGGCAAGTGGTTCCAGGACTGGGACAAGGGATGCACATTTTTGTGTAAGACTTTATCAGTGAAAAGAGGTGGATCAATATCTTTTTATGACCCAAGATTACCACCCAGTGCAAATCCAGTCACATTAATCAGTGTCACCTTAATGTGGGTGCCGGTTGTAAAGCAGAGAAGGCACAAAATTTGCATAAAAGGAATGAATACATGCATTCTGGCACCGGTGTCTTGAATTCTCAACTAGCTCTTCTTTTGTTAAAGTTAGTATGATATACTTTTTGTTCTTTCCCCATACATCCCTTTGTCTGACATATAACCGTTTGTCTTTACCAAGGCCCAGACAGTCTCAGTGGGATTTCTTAGTGTTATTACTTTTACTTAAGCAACCAATCAATTTTAGATAAGCACAATGTTTTCACAGACCCTAAGAAGGAAGAACATTACTAAATCGTACTATTTTATGATAATTGCATATAACATGGTGTAGAATTTTTTTCAAACTAAAATAATTTTAAAAGTTAAAAACATTTAAAAACAAAATCTCTTTCTATCTTCATACTGACTGATGGAGATTAAATTGTAAATTTTATTTCAAAAGAACGTTCCAGTACTTTGTTAATTACTCAATACAGCTTTCCAATTATGCAGTAAGGCTAAGTTTTACAGAAAGAAAAAAAAATCTAAAAAAATCATAAAAAGCATATGAAAGAAGTAGTATTTTGATTAATTTGGGACTGCACATAAGTTTGAGGAAAGTAAGTAGGAATTTTTTAACTGTTCTGAAAATTATATGGTAATTTAATTCAAGGTAATTTGTTTTTCAGTTAGCATCTTCCAGACACAGTAATTGCTTTTGTAACAACTGTTTAGCATAAAATGTTTACATAAAATCACACATGCAGAATATTCACCTGTAGATAACCTAATCGCATTTGAGCGGTTAAGTATTTTCTTTGTATTGATGCACTGGAAAGTTAGATTGGCACAATACTTTTTCATGATTTTTGTCTTTCATGCTTCGGAATGTAATCTCTTAGTGTCACCTATTTTCTTAGAAAGACTGAAGAAAGCTTCCTGTTGGTGTGCCTCTAGAGTTTACAAATTAGTAATACATTGATAAAACTTCACAACACTGCTTTAAATAATTAATTTTTTCAGTTGAAAGACAGCAAATTTGTAATCATTATCACAATACCTGCAAAACACAAATTAAATCAGAAGACATAACTGTGATTTGTAAACAAGAAGAAACAGTTCTAGTCATAAGAATCTAATTCTATAAATAGGTATAATGTGTACAGAATGTGACTATGTAATATGTGTGTGGTTCGGCCTTGCAGTTTTAAAAGTGATAAATGTGTAACTGGGGGAAAACATTTAACTGGGAGTACCCAAAGCAACACTTCCAGAAAGTGGTTGAATAAGAAATGCAGCAGCTGTTTTCTGAAAGTTAGGGACCTGATTAGGGTCACTCAGTGTGGGCATTTATAGGTCACCTTCACTTTGCAAATATCAGCCCAAACTGATTAAACAACAGGTATAAATGAAGGTATAAGTGGGAATTAAATTCAAGTTTCCTGAGTCTTTGCCTCTGTAATCCCCAAAACTTATCTGACTGTACTGGCAACGGCAAGGTATAACTAAAGAGGTTATTAGTGTGTTGTTTAGATGGCTGAGGATCTCCAATCATCAGCTTTATGAATCATGACACACCTAAGGCATAAACCAGTGTGCAGATCTGCTCACAGCTGATGCGGCTTATTGCTATAGTAAATTCCTGGCTTCGGGGTGCAGTGTATACAAAGCATGGTAATGCTTGTGATTTAGCTCTGTGCCTTACTGTATAGCTCTGCATGTTGTCTTCTCCCTCAGGGTGTCTCATGACTTTTATGGCTTCCTTACAATTGTGTTGAAATTGCCTTGAGTACAAAAGGAAAAATTAGTACTAAACCAGAGAAATATGTTCAGGTGACCTAAACCTGACTTATTACCGGATCATACCAAAATGGAAATTTCATGGTAATTCTAGAAAGAGCACTGCAAAATCACAAAGCAAAAATCCACTCTTGCATTCGAAGGTGTTTGTTTAAAGACTGATTTGGGTGTACTGAAACTACGAACATTAGCGTTAAATCTCTACTGACACAAGAATAAAACTGTGTATTGCTACAGCTAATGTAAAAACAAGCAAAATTTTTTTCTCGGCTATTGTACCTATTAAAGGAAATCAATATCTCCAACAATTCAGCTGAATCAGAAGAATTAAAAGGTTAGTTTAAATCGGTCTTTTTTAATTCTGGTTATTATGTCTTTATAATTAGTTGCTTAAAATATTTATTGATTTCTTTATTTGTTACAATACCTATGAAATCTGTATTGTCAATTCATCTCTTTAGTATGAGTTGGATGTATCAGTATGGAGCCAATCTAGTGCCCTCAATGTGCAATACGTATGTGCCTAAAGGTTTTCCACCATACTATTTCTTTTCTAAGAATCATGAAATTAGGTTTTTAGAAGTTCAGCCAGTCCCTAATAACTAGCTTAATCTCTGCTTTTGTCATAAATGTAGGAAATAGAAACCTGCCATGACTTAATGAGAAATGAAAAAACTTTGAAACCATTTGCATTTGATTTAGATATCAGTGAAAATTGTTTAGTGCTTGTATTCATCTCTGCAGCTCCTGCAATGCAGCTAAAGCTTTGTTCATTTAGAGGTTAAACTTTATTGTTCATGGCTATTGGAAAGGCTAGAAATTAATAATGTTATAAAGTCATCTAAATGCTAAAATATTTAACCTTTAGAAAGGGTCCATATTTTTCTTGGCTTCAAGCAAGTGTGAGAGGTAGAAAGAACACTATATAAAACATTCATTGTATCTTGATTTTTATTGTACCTTTAGGCAGACCTTCCTACTAAGTTTCGTATTTTACACTTATTAGACGGTCTTTAACTTTCAACATGAAGTGTGTTAAGAGGGACAGTAGAGTGAAAATGCATTTACACTTGAGTAAAGTAAATTATTAGCTGCCTACTTATATGGCAATAAAAAATGTGGCAGCGAATGTTAAAAATAGTAATTAGAAAGAAATTATGTCAATAGAAATCTTGGTTTAAATATATATTCATATTGTCAGCAAGCTAATTTGCCTTTCACTTTAAAATATCTTTTACAATGAGGAAAAACATTAAGAGTGGAGTGCAATTGTCTCTGATGACAATTTTATGTTCTCTGCTGTATAATTTACAGCTTAATTTGTATTATACAAATATCCCAATGTTTTGGAACTTTACAAATGTCACTTTAAAGGTCAATATTTCATATTATTAAACTGCTTATGTAAATATCGTTCAAAGCAAAATGCCCCAAAGTAGTGGCTTCTGAATTCAATACATAAAGCATGAATCAGGTAGATGCCAGGGGCAAAAAACGTGAAAGGGTGATGCTGATTATGTGGTAATATAGTCATGAGACGTCTATTAGTCAATGGATTATTGGATGTGTGCTTGGTAGCTACTAAGAAAAGAGGAAAGAATTGTCACCTAATATATTTGTCAAGAAGTTTAGGGGAAAAAAAACCTAGTTGCAGTTTTATTTTTAGACATGCGTGGCTCCAAAGGGAAATAAAAATAGTGCCGAAATGCATCTCCTGCTTTAGCCAGTTCCAAATAGTACCATAATATCTGTAGACATAGACAGCTTTGTTGTGTGTGCAAATTACTGGTTTATTCTAGCCAAGTGATCCTTATATTAAGTCATTCCTCACAATGGCTAGATTGATACTGATTTTAAGATTCCTTCATGAAAAGCAGGGCTTTCAAGAAAGGTAGTCTTGCACCATGCAATTTTTGGAGGCCACTTTTGAGACTACCTAGGGAAAATCAAGCTTAATATTATCTATATCACCTTTTAGCTTTTGCTTTTCCATATGTTTCTACAGCATTTAATTGGCATTGTAATTAAAGACTGAAAACCTTCTCAATGTATATAATCACATATTCTTAACATTAAAAATAATCATAAAATGAGAAGAGAGTAATTAAATGTGGAATGTCGCTTTTCAAAGTACTGGTTTTTTTACAATCATATTGATGTCTGTGATTTCCTAAGAGTATCATTAGCTCAGCAAATGTTATCCAGATGCTACAATACAGTATTAAACATTTTCTAGGAGGATGATTCACACTCCCTCATGTCCCACCGATGGATGCAATATCCATAGTATTGGTTCCGTATTTTTTGTGTCAGCAATGATGTTTCTCTACCAAACTGTATTAGAACAAGAGGAGCCTTGAGCTAGTTTCTTGCAGTGCTTTTGGCTGTCACTGCAGCTTAGTATTAACTTTCAAGCTGAAAGAAACTTTAAGGATTAAAATTAAATAACCAGTTACATTTCTAGTACTGGTTCATCCAGTAAACTCCAGCCCTAGCAGTTCTCATTAGATGTAAGTCATAAATCTGTAGTACTTTGCACTTTTCAGGAAAGAGAGATCTTATATAGAGGTGGTTTTATTCCATGAACTAACAGTCTTGTTTTACAAATTGCTCAACAATTCGGGGTTCTCCAATCTATAATTTTTTAACTTTATTTTTGTTCAGCAGGTATTGGTCATACATTTTAATTCAGTCACTTCCCAAACCATAGTTTTTAAATTCTATTCCATTAATTTATGAATGTGCTTTTATTACTTGGGCATTTAAGAGTGCAGGAAAAGGTCTTTATTTTTTTTTATTATTATTGTAATTTCTTGGTTGTGAGATTGTCATAATCAGACTGAACCAGTATTGAAATTTATGTTTAGCAGGCAATAGAATTAGAGATGAAGATGCTAATCCTGAACGATTTGGGAAATAGATTCTTTAGGGTCTAAAAAGCTTATGGTTTAAATGTTATTTCAGAACCTGCTAAGTTTCACATCAAACTGCATAAATTGCTTGCTATTTCCTTGGGTCTTTGCCATATAAATTAATGAGTACTTCCAACATTAGGAAAAATACGAGAAAACTTCAGCACTACTAAAACTCTAGCTTTTCTTTGTTCCAGTTCTTGTCTTGCTGATTGTCACCATGAGGAGACGGAAAAAAGAGCCCCTCATTTTTGATGAAGAGAGAGATATCAGAGAAAACATTGTCAGGTACGATGATGAAGGTGGTGGAGAAGAAGACACAGAGGCTTTTGATATGGCTGCCTTGAGGAACCTCAACATCATGCGAGACACCAAGACCAGAAGGGATGTGACACCTGAGATTCAGTTCTTGAGCAGACCAACTTTTAAAAGTATCCCAGATAATGTCATTTTTAGGGAATTTATCTGGGAAAGACTAAAGGAAGCTGACGTGGACCCCTGCGCGCCACCCTACGACTCCCTGCAGACATATGCATTTGAGGGGAATGGCTCGGTGGCAGAGTCGCTCAGTTCTTTAGATTCCATCAGCTCAAACTCTGACCAGAACTACGATTACCTCAGTGACTGGGGCCCTCGTTTTAAAAGGCTTGCAGATATGTATGGGACCGGACCAGACTGCTTATACTCCTAGCCTTGGAACCTTTCTCTGAAAATGCACTGAAGAATATTAAAACAGAAAACTCAACCTTACAGACTGAGGAAAGTTGTAAATATTTCTCCATTTTTAAAATTTTAGTTTTTTTTTTTTTTTTTTTGCCTTGGTGGAACATATCTTCATTAGACTTGTCCTAGGGACTGCACTGACCACACAGAATATGAGCATTGGTGGCATTTTTGATAAAATGAAATGCTCAGCCACGTTCAAATAGATAGCAACCCTCAAATACCTGCAGAGGCAACTCACTTTCAAGAGTATGCAGTCACTTCAGCTAGCTGGTGATACTCTGTAGATGCCTTCACAGTATTGCTATATCAAGAATACAGAGTCTCTGGTTTAAGAAGAAATAAACTTTCAAATATATAACTTAATACAATATTGCAATACATGGTATTTACACATGCAAGGGTTTTTTTAGCAAATTTTCTTTACAGTGTGCATACACCTTACTAGAACAAAAGCAGGAGGACTGATGACAACAAACAAAAACCCAGGAAGTTTTTTTTTTGTGTTTCTCTGTTTGTTCTCAGAGCTATTTAATTAGATGTCTGTAATTTTCTGGGTAGTTTTTGAGAAATTGTTGTTTGAACTGAGAAATTCCACAGTGTTTGTCATCAACTTATGAAGTAGCTTAAAATCCACATAAAATGAGAAATATGGAGGTGTAGTCTTATGCCTACGAAGATTTGTGATGCCCATATAGGTATAGAAAAGGTGTTGCTATCTATTTGCTATTTTTTTATTCTCTCTTCTGATTTGTACAGGAGAATTTATCCTTTTTTATTATTGTTTGGCATAAAGTATTATATTTATTTTGGAGCTCCAATCTCCACTAAATTCAGGTCCATTTTACTGCCTCATGGTTTTAGACTTGTCAGAACATGCTGATTTTTCTCCAGTCTCAGATAAATGTAGGAAATGAAGCATGGAAGTGGAGAAATTACAGTAAACAATGCCACCCACCACTCATCCCACAGAAAGGAGAGCAGCTCCAAGGATGTGCAGTTGTTCTTCTGAGCCATTACAAAGTCTGAGACATTTAAAGAAAATATTTGTACATTGAATTTTTTGAAAGAAGACCGCAGAGGTAGCTGGGAGTGTCTTTAAGGCAAGATTTAGTTTTCAAGGTTAAACTTGCTGTATGCTTCAAAGACTGTAAACACCTTGCTTTTCTTCTTCCCCTTCTCTTTTGCTGCTGATGAATCACAGTAAAAGATTTTTAAATTTCTTTCTTGTGCTAAGCAATGTAATACTATTAACTTCGGAAGTCATCTTGAGATCTTGCTGCACATAAGTATTTTTTCCCCAAGGTGTTAACTCACTACACGTAATTTCTATGCTGGTTCAGGCGTGCCAAAACAGAAGGACAACTATTGTTGGTTAATAATATAGTGTATGGTTTTGAAGTAGGATTTCTTAGAATAAGACAACTTTTTTATGATTCTGAAAATATTTATACTTCATCTTTCATGATTTATTACTAGATAATAAGGCATATATTCAAGTAATATACTGGGTTTAAGTATTATTTCAGATTTTTTTTTTGCTTTAGATAAAATGTAGATGAGTTTCTAAATTAGAGTCTGTTCCTGCAAAATTTTTGCTTGTACCTAACTTGAAATGACTTGACCTGCCTGCAATTACTGAGAGGTACACAGAATTGTTTGCAGAACTGTGTTTGTTAACAGAAGGTACTCCACAGAGGATGGTGCTCACTCTTAAAGTGCTTCTTTCTGAGAGAAGGATCCTTGTACTGAAATCCTAATGTATGATTGATGTGAGGCTGGGGGATGGGAAATTATCATTAAGGCTTTGTAATTTTTGCAGCCCAGCATTATCAATTAACTATGTGAAAGTGGCCTTTGGCTCCATCAGAGAAGAAAAATAATTTTAATCATCTACAACATACTTAATTTGAGTTACATTTTAATAGACAATCATTGTTTCATGATTCAGTAGATTTGCTTCTAGTTGTATTAAATATATATATACAGGCATATATATATATATATGACAGATTTTGTAATGGAACTGAAAGATATCGTCCATGACTTTTAGTCATACATGTAAGATTTTCAATAAAAAATTAAAAAATAGAAAAAAAACCCAGAGCCATGTGTATACAGTTTAATGAGAGCAAGATATGCTGCAGAATTTAAGCAGGTATTAAATCAGCAAGGTTCTGAGAGAACAGTTTTTCATTAGTCTCTTTGTTGTTTGTGGGAAGATAATTCATGCATCTGGATTAAGATGTCAAAAATTCTGATTTTAGCACATAACATTCACAGGAGATTTAAATGTCGTTTAGAGTAAACAGCCTGATTTCCTTGCTTTTCCACCTTTTGTATCTGCAAAAAACCCAAGAAGCTCCACTATTAAGAAACTATGTTAGGGTGGGGTTTTTTTTGGTGTGCTTTCTACGGTAAAAAATATGCTTTATTCTGATACCATAAAAACTCTTGCATATGTATGTTTTCTGTTGCACAGTTCTAATTTATTTAAGTTTGCTGTTACATTCTACATGCTTGCCTACTGCTCGTATTGTTGCAGTGAGAAAGAAAGGTGGAAATCCCTTAGGTTTGATGGCAGACATTACTATAGCATATACATAAGGGTGTGCATAATACACATACTATATAATGCTCACTAAAAGTTACCTCGACTATAAGTTTTCACAGTTTGTAATCTGATTCAAATTCTTTCTCTGAGTCTTATTGATGTTGCATAGCTGAATGGCATAAAGTATATTCTACTGACTAAATGTAAGAAATATTATCTCTGTCCTGGAAAGGTAATGAAATTCTTTGGGCAAATTGATTAAAACAGCCCTTTAAAAAGACTTCCAATCATATTTATTTATTTAACTTTCTGAAGAGCTTCAGTATCTAACTAGAGGCCACAAATCCTAGATAAAAAAATATATCAAACATTGCAATCACTCCCATCTTACAGTGGAATAACATGTCTTTTCTTCCACCATATGCCAGTTGAATAGTTTTGTTTTAAATGGAGATTTCCAAGAATCTCGAAAAGTGCACAGTTTCAAGAGTGCTACTAAAATGCCCCTACATGAAATTAAGCTGTTTGAAGAAGACTTAAGGTAGACACTTCTTACTCTGTTTTGACCAGTATGAAATCTACTGAAGTCAAGAGTTAAACAATGGACATTTGGCTTACATTTTTTATTCAAAAGAGTAAACTTAGTGTACTTACTCTAGGTTATATTCCCACTAAGACATAGCACAGGCCTTACTAAGCCTTTTAGTTCTGATGGCTGCTTAATATAATCACTGTAGGACTCATGAAATTTGATGCTACCAACTCAGACTTCTCCTCTCTAAGAATTAACAGAGAAAAAAACCCAACTTCCTTTTTACTCTTTCTTTTATCTGTTGTTTTGAAAGGGAGTGGGAGGATTCATCACAATGTTCCTTTTCAGTTAAGGTCTTTTCTCAATTACTTTTCCTGTTTACCCTTCAGGTGCTAGCAATAATTAATAAAAAATATTTCCTATCCTTTTTTCTTTTAGAGATTCTGGATGAAAGCATGTTATGAAATATAAAATGGCAGCATCTTATTTTTATGGACAAATACTCTAGTATGATATAAAGAAAAGTCATAGTTTGTCATTCTGAAAAAGAAAATAACACACTATAAAGCATACAATTACATTGATTTTTAAGATCCTTAAAGAGTTGAAAGGCAAACATAATTAACTCTATCAAATCTAGTATTAAATTCTTGATTGCAATCTGTCATGTGATTGATTTTAATTTTTTATATATAGAATTTTTGTCTACTTTAGAATCTATGTAGAGTAATACTGCTTTAAGACATCATTGTATTCACCTCATTAGTGACAGAAGGGGTCAACTATATTTTTATTGGTCCCTGACTCTAAAAGAGAATTGCTAAAGGTAGGAATGTCACTTTATTTGTTTGACAGAAATGGGAAAGTCTACAAGATACCAAGAGCTTTACAAGTTGCTGTCTTAACTATGCCATCCCTAAGTTTGCCAGATCTACATCTAAGTTCTCCAGATACATCCTAAGATATATTTTCACCCTAGAAGGATTTCTTCTACACCAAGAATTCTTCCTCAGTTCATTTTTAATGCAGCTAAAAATGTATTTTATTGTTCACTGGTTTTTTTTTTTTTTTTTTACAGACTTCTTCCTTAACTGTTCTTTGAGCTAGGGGAATCTCAGTATACAATATGATCTATTTTCTTGAAGAAGTTAATAAAAAAACGATCTACATATGATAGGCTATACTTTGTTACTATAATTTACATTTTCTCACAAAAGAAAGAAAAATTCTTTCCCTATGGTACATAAAATCTTCATACATTAGACCACACAACTGCATACAGAAATATCTTAGTTGAAAAAACTTGATTTACCTCATCATTATATGGCACAGGATTGTAATGGAATCTTTATACGAAGCCTTATGTCTCTAATCAAAGACAATGAAAGAAGAAATCAGCTTAAGAATTTTCTGGAAATCAGAAGAAAATCTCCTTTGAAGCCACAGTGATGTGTTGCATGCAGTGCTCATGTGTCAACACATATTTTCTAAAACTATATGTACATTCCACCCCCAAACCATTTCTTTTAAAATGCCTTTTTTAATCAGAGAGTATCTAGAAAAAAGTAATTCTACTCTCAAAAACTTTGTTTATCCCCATCAATGACTGAGGCAGAAAAATATATCTCAGACTCAGGCAAAACTTTTAATATTGCCCCCACAATGAAAGCAAATTCGTTTCATATTTTGACCCAAAATAGTTTAAAAGCTGTTAGAAGTGTTGCAAGGACTGTGATTTCCATGAATTTTTTAAAGAGATGGTATCAGATTGAAATTCGTATTCCTAGAAATGGAGTAAAGTTAAATGGAGTTTAATATTTGGATGATTAACTGAGGTCATAAACCTGTTGTGCAGCATAACAGCAAGCTGAATGCTGAACCAATACTGAAAAAAAATCAAGGATTTTACTTTCTCCTTCTATTCACCAGTATCTCAGTCAAAGTCAGTACTTCTTTTCATTGTACACCAAAGTAAAATCATGTTGAGTCTAAGTTGAACAGAGTAGATCCTGTCTCTTCTTCACATAGGCTAAAAGACCATTTACCTTGTCATTCTATTTAAATATTTTTGCCTGATTATGTCTTGACTGCCTAGGTCATTCAACCTGAGACCTGTGAAGTTGATGTGGTTTGGGGGTTTTGTGGGGGTGAGGTTTGGTTGTTTGTTTGTGTTTTTGCTAATGTTATAATTGGTATTCTTGCTGAAATGCTTATGTTTGAATGAATGAGCTTTTTCATTGAATTTTTTGGGTTTCCTTTTCTTTGGTCAAAACCATACTGGCCATGTACATCCTGACTTTTTTTTCTATTTTGACTCCAAACCCACCTTTTTCTGTACTGTTAATAGCACAAAAGACAGTCCTGAGGTGTTCCCTCTCCTTGGTGTCAAGAGACTATGAAGAAAAAGGTAAACATAAGATCAACAGACTGCAGTGAAACTAATCTGTCATTTTCTTGAAACACAAGCTCACAAATTCCATAGTTGAGCTGCCATTAATACCATTCAAATCATGATATGGATTTAATTTTAAATCTCTATAATATTCTGGTACTACTGACAGCAATTTTTATACATTTAATGAAAGGATATTTCAGAATTGTCAAGGTTTTTTACCTGTAACTCAGTTTCGTCATTGTTATTTATATCATGATCTTGATGCATAGAAGAAGAAGGCAAAATTGAAAAGTAGAACAGCCCAAGTACAAAATGCCCCTATGTGCACTGACATTTAATGCAGCATTTTAATTACTGCTCTGCCTTAGTATTCCTCATACGTGGATAGCTTTTCCTCTCTTTGAGGCTAACTACTAATAAATTAAGATAGTGTGATATCGAGCCAGATATTCAAGCCACATTAGACCATTTGAGTATAACAAGAATATTCTGTCTGAATTTTAATATCCTTCTATTTCCTTAATGATCAGAACATCCTTTATTATTGCAATCAGACTGTTGAAATTTTATGGAGAAAGAAGTGTTTACTGATTCACCTACAAAATGCTAGGCAAAATCTTGATCATGTTGACGTACTTGGCAGATCTCCCTATGGCTTCAATAGGTGTCAAGGTTTATATATTGGTAGGGGAGACAGATAACGATCACTTACATCATCAAGATGGGAGATTGTTGCTTTGAGCTGGATACCTTTTCATTTTACACAATCTCTTCTACTGACTTTCCCATTTTGGAAGACGCAACCTCTTTCTTTTAATGGTAATGGAAGTAGCTTAATAGGATGTTTTTAATGGCATAAGCTACTTACTTACTGTCAGCATAGTACATACAATCTTGCTGTAATGAATAGTACCCTTGCTTATAAAGATAATTTCTGTGCACGTGCTAAATACAGAGAGTGTTAGGAAAGGTTTACATTTGATGAAGTACCAATGGCAAAATACTACCTGTGGGAGAACCAAAACCAAAGCAAAACACAAACAATGTTTTCTCCTTAAAATAAAGAACACGCAAAATTTCCAGGCTATCAAAATTTAATTATTATACTTTCCTTAGACTGTGGGACCATATGTAGCTTTACTGACTTCTATGACTGTAGGTACAATCCAAATTAACCATAATCTTCTTGTTTCCAAATATGTTGTCTTGCTGGTTCTTGAGACTTTGTTAACATAGAAAAGGGATGTAGCAACAAAATGACAGAGAGGTTAAAAGTATCAAGCTTTTTCTGGTGTTTTTAGTGTTTCATAGATGATCTAATGATGTGAAAAATAGTGTTTTACCAGATGCTACCAGAATACAATTTCCTTTGAGGTAATAATATTTCCATCCTGTGGAACAATATCTTCCAACAGTCTGCAATGCTTGGCCTGGCCTCACCTCATTCAAATATAAAGAAAGAGGTATTAAGGGGAGAGATTAAACACCTAAGTGATAAGCTTTGTAAGAAATTTTCAATTGGTCAAAACATTAAGTTTTTCTGTTTTATGTGTGAGGAACACATGAATAGAGCTCTCATAGGACGTACAACCTGTTGATGCAGCTATCGATTCTGTCTGGATATTTGTTCATGTTTTTTCCCCTTCAGTTTCTAGTAGTTTGTGACTTGATTTATCTTTCAGTGTAAGTTAGTATATGATAACATAATAAAATAATATGAAAAATTGATACTTCATAACAGCTGATCATGAAAAATAGGTTAATATAGTATGTATGACACATTTTTTTTTTACTGTAGCTTAGCACAGGTCAATATACTTTATTGGGATGCAGAGATTAATGGAGGCCAACTTGGCTCACGCACAAAGCACTCCCATGAAGGAATTTACATTCAAATAGCTATGAAATGTGGAGTTATTTAAATATTCAAAAGCAACTATTCCTTGGAAATAAGAGGTAACCAACAATCCATAATTCTTGTCCTTCTGGGAATGGGTAGATATATTCAGAGAAGACAGAAAGGGCAAGCTCTTCAAATTTAACACCTGTAGTGAATATGTATGAAAATCCAATTGACTACAACTGAAAGCAGTATAGAAGCACAGGAAGCATCTGTCAATGGCATTCATTCTAACCAGTCTAATTTAGCCAATGATCATCATCTGTATTAAGAGTTGTCTTACTTTAGTTTGGGCTTTGTGTACTACAAAAACCACAGCTTCAGAAACTGAAAAGGTTTATTTTGCCTTCTGGTCAATTTTGCATTCATGAAGAGGTAAAGCAAACACAGACCAAAGCTGTGACAGACTGGCTGTCTGGCAGTCTGGCCTCACCTACAATATAGATAAGATTGATGGTATAGGGAGGCCATGCTGAATGCCACATGAAAGAGAAGATTTCCTCAAATCCCTTGTGCTTGATTTGTGTGTCAGGACCTCAGGAAAGCCAAGACACTTGTGCCCGATCAGTTTGTCAGTATCCCATTATGGGGACTGTCCACGGAGCAGTCCACTGGAATGGAGGGCAGTTCAACTAACTTGTTCAAGCACACACACCAGTAGTGTAAGAGAGACCCCCTCCCAGGTCCCCACGGTCGAGTGTGTTACCCACTGCTGGTGACTGCCAGCGCCACTGAAGGACTCACCCAAACAGTTTACAGAGTAACACTATTAGTATAATAGAAAATTGTGACAGATTAAGGTCCAAAGGTTGCTGGTGAGAGTAATTGACTGCAAAAACTTATTCAAAGCAATATATGGATAAGCGCTAATCCCTAACAAAAGTTAGCTAGAGATAATAATGCAGTGTTCATAGAGTATGATTGTTACCTGATAGACGTCCCCACGGGGGAGAAGACATATTCAGCTTGTCAACGGATCCCAGAAGTTATCATGGAGTCTTCCCTAACTTCTCCCCATTCTTAACTTACTTTTATAATATTCCTTTGTGTCTAGCGGAGCTTGAGTGACTCCAGGCATACATCATGCTGAGAGAGGGATGCTCATACCTTGGAGGCAGGTAGCTTTGGGATGGAGGTGTGGATCAGTATTACATCTGAGGTAACCTTGGGATGGAGATGTATTAGTATTATATCTGAGAAGAGTGATTTCACCCTGGTTTCTGGTTCAACAGCAATACACCTCTTTTTATCTCCCTTGGTAGGCAGCTAATATGTGGCTTATCAGCTAAAAAGTATCACTGAGTTCCCTCCTCTGCAAGGATTTCAACAGAGCTTGGTCATCGTTTCTCCACTCTGCTCCACTCTCAGTTTCATCCCCCCTTAGCATAAACTGTGTGTGGGAAGTCGGGCATGTTGACCACATTCCATCCGAGGAACAGCAACTGCATTTCCCCCCTATAATTTCTGTACTGTTATAACTTCCCTGTTTTCTTTTTTTTTTCCCTCAGTCTTTTCCCTGCAATGAATGACAATGTCTTGCTGGCTCACTCTTCATCCTTCCACTGCTCATCGCTTTCTCTAGCTGGTATTTCCTAGAGGAGAGTTGTAATTTTGTGAATTTTCTCTGGATAGTTGTTCATACCACTGATCACAGATGTTGATTAAACCTTAAAAACAAAACAGCAATACTAATGTTACTCTTACTACTAACACAGCAACACTGTCAAAAATAGACATTGCTGGTCTTGGCATCAGAATATCAAGTTATCTGCCCAGGTTTTGCAGTGATCTGATCTGTGGCACTGATTAATCCAGTTTAGTCATCTGATGATTAAGACCTGAAGAGGAACAGAGCACTTTCAATATTCTGGAGAATGAAAATAATATGGCAATGTTCATGTAACTGTTTGATTGGTTTTTTGTTAGTTTATTTCATTCCTGCCATAAGTCTGGAGTATACTATTCCCTAGCCAATGACAGCTACAATGTAATTTCAATGCTGTATACAGGATGGCAAGGAAGCTTCAGAAAACAACAAGCAGTCCTGAAAATTATTTGGCATTAGGAAGGCATACAAATGCAATGTGATAGTCATACCAGTGTGATGGAATGCTGTAGGAAAAAAAGCAAAGAACCACTAAATGGCTTCCAATACTTTAATTTCATACATTTTATGATTCATATAGTTTCAAAGAAAGAGACATTAAATTAATTTGCTTAGTCATTCTGTCTTTGAAGTAAGCATTCTCTCAAATCTGCAATGAAACAGTGGCATACAAATATTTTGGAGGACTAGTATACTTTGTACTGAGATAAAAGGAAGCTTCATAGCCTTCCATTGAGTATATGCAAGGAGGTAAAGACAAATACTTGATTGATGTTTTAATGTGAAAGAAGACATATTTGCAAGTAACCAGAAAGGTTTTGAGAATGTATTTTCTCCTCAGCAGGCTTATTTCAACAGCTGAAGCTTGTTAATACCCAATCCTAAAGTAAAACATCTATTTTTAAAACCTTATGGTTTAACTAATATGAGACTGAAAAATAAAAACTTTATTGACATGGAAGCTCCATCTGAGGAGAGATGATTAATTTGTCTTGCTTGCCATTCAATCATAAGAAAACCCAATGGCTTTGTAAATTTGAAAATCTGTCCTTTCTTTGGAAATTAGAAATTAAAGAAATTAAAAGCTCCCTCACTAGCTAGTTTTATTGGCAAAGCAATGTATGATAAAAGCTAATGGCCTTGAACAGACTACCTTGCCAAATGATATCTCTAAGATTAATCTGCCATGTGCCTAAGGAATCATCAGGTTAGAAAAGAAAAATCACTGCTCAGTTAGAAAACCCAGGTGGAGGCAGTTCAGGTAAGCTCTTACCAACTTCAGTACAAAACCAGGTTTTGGTGTGTCACTTTGTAATTTGTTGGTGTATGGAAGTTATATAAACCAATTGATACAGAAAAAATTTAAACATTATTAGATTTAAAGGCCACCATGCTGTCCAAAACTAATGTGTGAAATAATTCATCAAGATTCAGGCCAATAAATCTGGACTGCTTATATTTTTTCTGAGTGAATTAAAAAGGATGCCAATACTCTGACAGCAGAATTATTTTCGCAACTAAATGGGATCTCACAGAACATGTGTTCTACTGTTTGCTTTCAACATGCTTAAGAGAAAAAAAACCAAAACACTGAGAAACATAAGACATGAGTTCAAAGTTCTCAAAGAGGATTTTTTGTAAATACAGTAGTTGTTTTATTTGCCTTCCAGTAGCTCAGAATTTGTCCAATATAGTGGCAATTATTTGGTACTATATTTGGTACTGGAGGAGCAGTGAGCTAACCCAGAGAACAACACGGTTTTTAGCATATTCAGCCTCAGAATGAGGCCAGTTCAGGATTGTAGAGGTATTTAAGCACATGACCAGTGACAGTGTGGCAGCTAAAGACGTCTTAAGGGCCATGATCAGAGCTGTACCCTCATCTTCCAAATTCCCCAGAGACCAGACGTCTGAGGACAACATCCTTCAGAAAGTGGAATGTGACAAAAGTCTCTACCTTAGGAAGTCTAGTTATAGGAGAAAAAAGAGTCATATATAAGTTTCATCTTTTGATGTTTTCTTCTTGTATTGAAAGTGGTCTTACCAGTCTTTTATCTACAGATAACCAAAGCATCGTATGAATCTTTATCTGAACGATTCCCATTAAAAGTCTGTAAGCGTAATTCTTTAGAAAGTCTCCTTAATTATTCTTGGGAATCTTTGGCATTTAAAAAGGAAGGCTGTTAAAACTTCTGATTATCTATGCCTTCTTTCTCTGTATATTGCGTTTGCTTGGCCAGGTTTTAGTAGCAAGGGGCCTACAGGGGTTGCTTCTGTGAGAAGCTGCCAGAAGCTTCCTCCATGTCCGTCAGAGCCAATGCCAGCTGGCTCCAAGATAGATGTGCCGCTGCCTAAGGCCAAGCCAATCAGAAATGGTGGTAACGCCTCTGTGATAACATATTTAGAAGAAAAAAGTTATTGTGCAGATGTAATTGCAGCCAGAGGAGAGCAGGCTGAGAATATGTGAGAGCAACAACTGTGTAGACACCGAGATCATTGGAGAAGGAGGGGGAGGAGGTGCTCCAGGTGCCAGAGCTTCCCCTGCAGCCTGCAGAAAGGGACCCACTCCTGATCAGTTCATGAAGAACTGTAGCCTGTGAGAAGGATTTACACTGAAGAAGTTTATGGAGAAAAATTCCTCTCCCCAAGCAGCGGCAGAAACAACATGTGATGAACTGACCATAACCTCCATTCCCTGTTTCCCTGCACCCCTGGGTGGGAGGAAGCAGAGCTGGGAAGGAGAGAGGGGTGTGGGAAAAATGTTTTTAAGATTTGTTTTACTTCTCATTATCCTGGTCTGATTTTGTTGGTAATAAATTCCATTAACATCCCGAAGCTGATTCTGCTTTGCCCATGACTGTAACCAGTGAGTGAATCCCACTCCTTAACTCATGAATCTTTCCCTATATTTTCTCTCCTCTGTCCAGTTTTGGAGGTGAGTGATAGAGAGGCTTTGGTGGGAACCTGACATCCAGACAGCATTAAACCACTGCACTCCACATGCTGGATGAAGAAGAACCGTACATCAATAAGGCTCTTCTTTTTACTATTTAGTCTTTATAAAATCTAATTTTTTGACAATATGAACTGTAGTATAAATCAGAGTATCTTATGTTTAGAAGATTAACAAATTACCTGGGTTTAGGATAAAACTGTAATAGCTCCTGAAACAACTTATTCTTTTTATTTTTTAAATGTTTTTTTCTATAAGTAAGAGCCTACTGATTTTTGCATTACAAGACAGACAGTAAATGTAACAGGTTTTATACATACTGTCCAAGGACACAGAGACATGTTATTTACACCTAACAGGCAGAAGACTGAATGTGTACAAGATGACATGATGTTAGACTAAAAGGATGCAACGACAACCAGCTTAGAAACAGAACATCTTGTTTACAACTGAGTATATTCATCAGAGAGCTGTTAAGTATGAATTATTAAACTTAGAGCACTTCAGAAAATGTAATTGAACATGGAAGAATAGATATAGAAATTATAGTCTGCAAGAAAATTAACTATTTCTAAAACATATATAAAATATAATAGCATAAAATTTAAAGGTCAATTAGCAGTGGTAGTACACCAGTATTATGGAGGTTAACCATGCTGGGAGCTTGGAAAATAAATGACTTTTCACATGATTTTACAGACTTCTGTTAAAACCATACTCCTTCACTTTTTTCTGTTAGTTCTCCTCTCCTTACCCCCCTTCACTTCTTTTCTCCTTTAATAAATCAGTTTTGTTATACAACCTCTCAGTCTCTAAAAGGTTATGCTATACCAGGCACTCTCACTATTTGAGTTGCAAAATTTGATTGCAGGAATGGGTTTTGTAATCAGTCCTTCTGGTAGTGCTGCCTTCTAGATCCATCTGCAATAAAATTCTCTACCACTATTTACATGTGGTCAGAATTTTTCCTCTTTTTATAAAAGGCAGGCAAAAGACATAAAACCAATAGACTGCCTTGTGTCTTCTTCTTCTGCATGTGTATGTTACTGAGTCCCTTCCTGGTCCTGTGGCTCACATGCATGAACACACAGGCGCAGGGATGGCTTCAGTAATATGAATCCGATGGCAAGGAGTTGAGAAGGGTCCTTGCACAGAGTTCCACAGACAGCAGTTTATTGCTTGTGCTCGTGAAGGGTTCTAGAGGCAAATGACCCCGAACACGTGACAGATCTATCTTAAGTACAGGGGTGTGGCTAACACCAGGAGCCAACCAGGGAATTATAACTGGAATACATTACCATAACCGAACAGGCATCCTGGGAGAGGCTCCTTTCCCTCACCATAACTGATAAGTCTTTGGCAGCAAAGATTGTCTTACAAGAGCTCTCTCTGTCTCTTGTACCACTGGCTAATCAGCCACCACATGTGTATTCTATGAATTCTAAAAGAAAAGCTTTCAAGAAGTTGTGGTACTATAAAGTAAGGATAGAGTCTTTAGACTCTATGTACTTTAGACAATGTACTTCATGCCTCAGGAAGTTAATAGTGAATTAGGAAGAAAAACCTCATACCTATATGAAGTGAGTTGTGAGTAAGAAGGAGTTGCTAGTCAATAATATTTGAAAGACATCACATTACACTCAGGTGGCAATCAGGGAGCCTATGTCAAATGAATTGTGTTTTGAAACTAGGTCATAGAGTGGAAGTCCTCACATAACTGCTGACCATTAATTAAACATCCTTTTCAGCAATCTCAAAAAAGACGAAAAGAACTAAAACAACACACAGAGTAAAATACTTTCTTGCTGTCCATCTGATTACAAAATGTTTCCTTCAGGCCCTTTTTTTTAGTGACAGCAGCTGTATTAGCCATCACAGAGCAAGAACCAGAAAGCTTTAGATGTTAATGGACTGTTAATTCAGCATTTTTCTTATAGCATTGGAAACAAAAGAAGATTGTTGACTAAGCAAAGATAATTCAAGTTAAGGTCAGTCATAAAAGCTTTCTGATATTTAATATCCTAGGGGGCTCAACTTTCAAAACTTTTATCAGTTATGTTCAAATCAGGCCAAAAATAATCATTAAATTATATATGTGTTTAGACAGACTTTAAATCCAGTTCTTGAAAAAGTTCCAAATTCTTCCTTTTTCCTCCCTTTTTTTTCCCTTATAAGAAATTGCAGAAGTTCACTGTGTAATAATCTCAGTAAAATTCTGGAAGTAACAAGTAAAATAAGTCTGAAACACTACAAGTTTCTAGGCATATATTTTAAAATAGATATCATAATATCTTAAGGGACAAAATATTCTTGCACATGGACAGGGCAGATATCTATACCAAATACTGAAATGAAGCAGGGAAATAAATTCTTTTAGATCAGAAAGCATATTTATAAAAGAGTTAGCCATAGAAAGTAATCTGAGACATTGAAATGTAAGACAAAAATCAGCCTCTGACTTTTTCGTTTCTTATTTCTAATTGACAATGTTGGTTGGCTTGAATGATGAACACAAGTATTGGAATGGAATGAGCGAAGAATTATCTTCTGTAAAAAGGGCAAATTTAAGCACGATCTTTCATTCAAAGTAGGAGGGCACTCATATGGAAGAAGTGCAAGCCTTATTGAATGAACAGAAAACCAACACAAAACAACATCATATATGTCCAAACAATTATTAGGGAAACAAAGTATAGAAAAAGACTCTCCAAAAAATTTTCCTATGACAAAATTGCAAGGAAGTAAGAAACAAAGTGAAAATAGTCAAAATACTATTAAGCTGAGTCTATTAAAGAAAATTACATCTGTCAGTGACAAAGATAAAAATAGAAAAGGGTCAGCAGGGATAGGAAACAGAAGAAAAGTGATACTAATACATGCTCAGAAAGGAGAAAAGATCAAGGTTAATCTATTTCAGTTGCCAAAGGAATAGTTTTGCCTCAGATTTTCTTTTTTTCAGTGTAACTGCTATACAGAAAAAATATGGTAACCAATGATAATAAAAAAAACCACACCAACAAAACAATGACAAAAAAGAAGTACATGGCAAAAGTAAGAATATCTAAAATGTAAACAAAACTTAGATTTCTAATTCTAAAAAAGTCAGAATAATCCCTTAGTCTCTGTCTTGAGGAACCTAGTCCTTAAAAGAATCATCATTTGAAATTGAAAGTCCAGTACTATGAATGAATGAATGATGGAAATGCTCTCTGAATGAAGAGAATAAAACACAGCACTGTATGTACATCAGATACATGCACATAACAGGCCTCAGTGATGTATAATGGCCTAGAACATATTTTGGAGAAAAAAAATTACCAAATCCATGGACCTCTGTGGACCTTTGAGCAAGTTATAAAATTATTATCTAACACAGTAGATTCACTCCACATATATTTTTTGGAAATAAACATATATGCATATTTTCTGACAGCTGATCTATTAGATCATTGTAGTCAAGTCATTCCAATCTAATTAGAGTTACAAAGCACTTCATACAGTTCCCTGTAGAGGCATGGACTTATATTCATTAGAACTTAGGAATAGCTAGGTAACAGGAATGTGGCAAAAGTTGCATTGAACAAATCAGACTGGGAAGAAATTAGACAATTATTTCCTTCAGTCATTTTTCTTGGGGTAGATATGCTTAATATTTTCTTCAGAGAATTTTATGCAGGAAGCAAGTGGGCACCCTGAAATGTGGAAGTGTTAGAAAGCGGAAGGTATTATCCAGACCTGGTCAGTAGGAGGAAGAGCTGGATGAACTTGGGAGCTAAAGCAATGGAAATGAAATGAAATAAAATAATACAAACTTGAAAGATAAATAATTTATGATTAATGAGAATTTGAGCTTATAAATGTAAACTCAATTCATTGTATGCAAGAAAGGAAAGGAAGATTTGAGTACATTGGTGAGTAATAAGATGACTGTGACACGTCTGTGAAAATAATGATAATATCCTGGAATGCATCAAACAAGGAACTCTCATTACAGATAGGAAAATACTGTTCCCACTTTGTAACATATCATCAGGTTCTTACTCAAAATATTGCATACAATATTACTCAGCTGATAATGATGAAATTTACTTGAATTAGATACCAAAAAAGGTGGTAAGGATGACTGTGAAAATGAAAAAATTCCTATGAAATCATGTTAGAAGAGATAGTAAAACAAAGGAAGGAAGATTACTTTCTTTTTAAGTGTGAAAATATAAGGAAAAGAATGATCTGCTTTAGAGGACAAAGCTTATGCATGACCACAGGGATATGGGATGGTCATGAAAAATGTTGTCATCACAATCAGAAAAATGCTGCTAAGAAAGGTCCTGGGATAACATTTCTAATGGTTTTGGCTTTAACACTGAAGTTGAAAAGACTAGAGAAAAAGAGATTACGTAAGACAAAAGTCCTAATTCTCATGATGAAAGATTGTATGTATTCAACTCATTTAAATTTTCAAAGGCTGTTGGAATGAACTTAAATGTTTCAGTGGTCAAAAATGACAACCCTGATTTATGTTACTGCACAGAAGTTACAGGTCACCAAGACTGCCTAGAAAAAAAAATTTGCTCGTTTTGATGTTCTACCTTTCATTCTTCTTCCCAAGAAGCATTTGGAGACTGATCTGAGTACTGTACAGATTCAAAAGTAGCTCTAGCAATACTGATAATTTTTCAAGTGCCTACATGGTATTTCATACTTAGATACTGAACTTATCATCACATATCATTAAATTAATAGTCAGGAAGTAATCAAAGACTGACTGCCAGAAAACAATGCAAATTTGTTTTAATTTGTTTTCAGTTTCCTTACCTAGATAGTTTCATCTGACAAATGCTTGTATTCTTCCTGTAATCTAGGGCACTGTCAATGTCCTTGATGATCTCAGCTTTATTTCTGTGCATTTTTGCAGCTTTTGATCTGATGTTGAAATACTGAAATCTTTGGTTTGTTGAAAGAACATAGTATTGTGACTTGTGAGTTTAGGTTTCCCAGTGCCTATCCAAGAAGATGTCATTCAACCTACAGCTGGTGAGCTCCGACCTCTATTGCTATAGATCTTTTTTTTTTTCCCTGCAATCTCTTTTTCCTTATTTATTTTCATTTATTTATGCATTTAAGCTATGATATTGACTTTTTTTTTCCTACATGATAACAGAAGTAGTACCCCATTTTGTGTAATTCTTGTTCTTTGGGGTCTTAAAGTAATATTCTGGGTCTGAAATTTACAATTTTGATATTTCAAGGAACAAAATTCTAGAAGTTAGAGTGCCTTAAACACTGCAAATGCATATACCTCTAAAATCACTGGTTTTATTTAAGCTACTCTGACTTCTCTTTTTATTCTCTTTACTGAAACTTATCTCACCTTTTCCAGTTTCTCTCATTTCTGGCTGCACATCTGAAACTACCTGTTATCATTCCTATACTGTATGTCACTCAAGACCACTTTCCCTGTAGTTAATCAGGAAAAGACAGCTCAGGCTGGCAGAAATAGCCTCATGATATTTGCACGCAGGAATCTTCATCGCTCAGTTATCACAACTGATGCTGCTCTATATATATCACCGAGCACAAAGAGCAAAAAATTTGGAAGATGTGCAGTATTTTTCTATACAGGACTCGAAGACAAATGAGGAAAAAAGAGGGAGATATTTTGTTAGACAAAAATAAAAATGTAAATTAAGGAAGGAGAAAATCATATGTTTAATACTGAAGGAGTAAACAAAATTTCAATCAACAGTTTTACTATTTTTATATGCAAAAATAAATAAATGTAGACCAGTTTGGAAACAGACTTGTATGACGATATATATATTTTTTTCTTAATCTTTTTCTTATTCACTGCTTTCTCTGGTCTATTATGAAAAGAAAGTAGCAGGAAATTGATGGATATGTTTTCTCAGTTCTTTTGTTATCTGTTTTAAAGCACTAATTTTTACATAATAGCTTTATGAAATACATATTTTTGAAGTAAGTACCATTCATATGCAGAAAGTAGGATGACTTGAAATATTAGATTCACTCGCAGCAGAAACTTGCTGCCTTTAAATCAGTAGTGCAACTGTTTCCCCCTAATTAGGGAAAGGTCAGTGCAGAATAAAAATAATAATGGTAGTGAAAAAAATTCAGATTTATATTATGTGCTGTGTGTGAAGAATTCAAGTATTTTTGAAGCTCAGTAGCATTTAGGCAACTATCAAAACTCTGTTGACACGGGAAACTAAGAATCAGGGCATAGACAATTTAAATTACTTATCCAAGGCCACACAGCAATTCAATTCCAGTAACAAAAATAAGATTCCATAATTTTAGTCTCCTTTGTACCTAGCTATACCTCATTCCTGCCAAGCATCTGTCTTACAGACAAGTACCCTTGCTCTCAATTGTGAAGTGAAATGAAAGGCAATGAAGTCACCTTGTGTGATTTTATTGGATGACCTGTCTTAATGAAATATTGAATCCTCTAAAGATGGTGCATAGAAATTATCTTTCTGGTCCTAAATATGTTAATAATATTCTTTTACTCTTTCTCCTGCAGAAATTTTGAAAGTAAGAGAAATGTGGCAGTGTCACCAGAGGTGCATCCTTACAGGACCATCTTTTGCAGCTGGGTAGATTTAAGACTAAAAGAGAGCAGATGTGACAGCTAAGGACTGACTGCATTAACAGCTTAAATACAAAGTAAATGGCATATCAGAGAGAAATGTGAAGGAAGTGAAATACCTTCTATCTAAATATACACATGCAGTCGCAGCTGTTTCCGAGGTAACACAATGTGCCTTTCTGAACAGTAATTCCCCAAAGCAGGTGTAACTTTCAAGGGATGAGTCAGTGCAGAAAGACGTTCAGAACTATAACATTTCTAACACCAGCAGTTAGTTATTTTAGGTGATTTTTTTTCTTGACACAGTTTTTTTTTAATAATTACTAGCAAAAGTTTGCCAGGAAAATAAGTGCAGTCTTCCGACAATCTCTATATATGTTTACTGTAGGGCGGTCTGTGGTTTGTAAAAACAAGAAAAAAAATAAGTTGATAAGAAAACCAGGAGGAGCAAGAGGAAGTACGGGGTTAAAATTTCACTGCCTGACAGAACAGCTGTCTATAAATCTTCTGTGCATCTTTTACCTTTGCAAAACTGGGTACTAGCCAGCAGTGTACAATCCAACATAGGCAGGGAATCCAATTTTTTTACTGCCTGAAGCCTCTGTAATTTCTTATAGCTTTTCAGTTTGCATGTAAAATGCTATTATTCTGATCATACCCCCACTTCTTTGCACACAAGATAGTGATTACCTAAGGCAGTGTGGAATCAGACCAAGAAAGACAGGGAAGAGGACTCTTCCCTTATGATCAATATTTAAGTGAGAAAATACAGAATAAGAAGCAACACATGCATTTTCATGAGTATTCACCTTTTTTTTCCCCAGTGTTTGCAATAGCATTAAGCATTTTTTAATTATGAATTCAGACAGATGTTAAAATATTCAAACTGTATAAAATTTTCCAATGGATTACCAATGCATTCAAACCCATTTAAAATTACATTTTTGTGGCATACCTGTATAAAACTCTACTTACTCATCTCTGCAGAAGTTGTATTTAAAACCTATGCATATATTTCGAAAACTAAACTCCTTCTGTATTACTTTTGGGTGCTGTAATGTACCTGTTAGTACTTTGGTCAGAGTGCTAGAGGACTAAAATACCTAACAATGCATGGAATGACTATAAAACATCTACCTGTTGGTCTTTTATAGTCTTTGAGTACATCTTGCTGCACCTTAATCAGTTTGTCACATACTCAAAGGGAGGTTTACAGTGAAGGACTACAGGTTTGCAATTGCAACAGGATTTGTGTGCTTGTTATTGCATACGGTCCCACAGAATCTTTTACGAGATGTGATCAACTCTGTGTTTCTCATTCATACTTATATTTTTTATTCACAGATTGAAAGTAGAGATCTACAGCCAAGAAAGATGTGACTGGCTGCTTTTCAGCACTTTAACAGAGAGTAATCATCCATCATTTATGTTCTCCTTCCCCCTCACACAGTCTTACTCATACGTGGTAATAACTGCAGTTTGGATGAAACTGCAGCAAATATATAATATCCAGGGTCTGCTGTAATATTAAGAAATGACAACATATTTATGTGATTAATTTCTAATACTACATCAGCATTTTAGGTAAGAAGATGATGTCATTCAAGAAAACCTTGAAAATATGGAGAGATATGTTAGAACATAGATAATATAAAGTTAATATTCACAAAAATGTTAAGAATGGTGATAATTCAGACTAAAGGCCCTGTAATCAAAAGTGAAAAATTAGTTTAGAAGAAACCTAGCAAGTAGAGGATGTGCTACAATGCTCTCAAAAAAACTTTCCTAGGCTTGAGATGGGGATTGTATTTCCAGGACACAAGGCAGATGGTATGTCCTAGTCTGTACTACCCAGAAGAAAGTTGAGAATGGAAAGTGCTTTCAGATCTCTAGGCATATATGTTCTCCCTGCCTTTTATCCCACTCAGACTTAGTTTTCCTCAAAACAATTTACCCCTCGCTGTAAAAACATACTTCAATTCAGAGACTTCATATTCTTTGGTAATGATCAGTTTACTCGTCAGAGAACCAAGGACCATTATGAGTTCATGCAAATTCCTCAGCTGTCACATCCGACCAGGCAGTAATACTTACTGATTGGCACAGATTGCTTACAAACCACACAAGAAACAGGTTATTGCATTTTAAGAGATGAATTCAATCTATTAGTTGACACGAATAGTTGAGGGGACATTGGTTCTGCAACTTTCATTTCTATGAAGCTGCAGTAAAATCAGTAATATTGGTGTGAATGGACAATAAACAGGATTTTTCTGCTATAGAAGCAGTGGAAGGAAAAGCAAAAAACTAAGCCTATGAGAATAGCATGTGCTGATATCACGTAGATGAACAGGTGACCATCAAAACCCACTCACATTTATGCATTGACTTTCAAAACATCCAATTCAATAGACAAATAACTGAATAAATCCTGAAGGACTGTAGAGGTTGAACAAGATGGAGAGATTAATCTCTGAAGAGTCCAACAGACATATGAAAAACAGGCAAGGTAGTCACCCACCTAATAAAAACTGAGGAGGTAGTGTTCTTTGGAACCTGCATCATCCTGGGTCCAACTACTATTCTACAAGATTGTTGCTCACTGCACACTGAAGAGGATGCTAAACCACGAAATTCTTGGGGCCTGTGAGTATGTGAGCATGAGTGTTAATGTGAGTTAATGTGGTTGGGGTTTTTTATCTGTTTATTTATTTATTTATTTATTTAGGGTTGCATTTTTAATAAAATAATATTTTTCTCCTACAGGGCCTGCAGTAAGTTTTGCTACAATTTTTCTACTAAGTTATGATATTACTTCCTACCTTCTGTATTTTTGTTTCTATTTTCTATTTTATCATATATTCTCCTTCTGCATGAGCTGAAAACAAAACAAGACAAAATAAACAATCCCTGCCCCCAAGAAACCCAAATAACTAATCAGGATGGGGTCCTTAAAATTTGTTTCACAGATAGTACTTTACAGCCATAGAGGTTTAGAAGAAAGATTGCCAAAAGCTGAAGTACAGCCAGACTATAAACATGTTTCAAAAATGTCTCCTTTAACAGAAAATAAACAAATGCCTTCTGTCAAGAGGGTACAATTTCACCTGGCTTTTTGTACTTCATAGACCTTGAACTCTTGAAAATCCTGTGGAATACAGTAAAGGTTCAGTGGTTAGTTTGACATGGTTGTTACATGGTTTCTCTATCAATGTAGTTTGCAAAAAATTAAAACTGTATCAAAGGCACAGATTCAAGATGCAATATTTACTTCTTGATTGTAAAACCAGAAAAGGATGAGGAATGAAATACATCTACAACAGCTTTTACAGTATGAAATGCAGCTGTCCTCCGCATTGCTAGCTAGCTTGGAAGGCCAGTGCAAAGGGGCAACAAAGGACACTCTTCCAATCAGCTTTTGGGGACATCTTGCTTCCACAGGAGTGATGCCTTAGGTTTTAACTTTTATATTTTTCAAATCCTGTACTGCATAGTGTGTAACTCTGAAGTTTCTTGTAGCCTGTTAACTTCTGCTCTCTCGTGCTAGGTAGACATAACAAAGCCTCTCCGGGCCTGCTCTCCAAGGACGCCCAGACCGTCCTAGGCCCAAAATGTGTAAACCAAAAGACTTTGAGAGGGGGGCAAGCTGAGGGGAAATTACATCATTAAACTGGAGCTTTAATTGGAGAATTACCACTGATATGCAAATGAACCAAACCTATAAAAGTGTGAAGAACTCATGACCTGCCGTCCATCTTGGGGTCCATCTTGGCAGTAGCCTCTGGCTCCCCAGGGTGTGCCTTTGAAGGCCTTCCAAATAAATATCTACCTTTATTCCCTTTATCCTGTCTAGTCTCTGTTTTGAGGTGGCCTCTCAAGGCATCAGAAGACACATAGATAATATAAATTCTGATATTAAGAATAATCGTATCAGGTCATGGAGGACGTACTCCAAAAAAGGGCTGTGTGACCCTCTTATGCAGGAAAGAGTAGACAAAAGACAACAGATGCATGTTAGTTCTGGGAATACAAAGTGAGAGGAAGTAAAAAGAAACACCTCAGTTAAATGCCTTTTTTCTTAAAAAAGCCAAACAACAACTGCAATTTCTACCAAGTCAGGAAGTTCAAGCTCTACAAGCTATAAATGATGTCTATATGTGAATGTCTCACATTTAATTAGCAGGTGACAATTCAGAATGTTAGCCACCAGGTGCCTAGGTGTCTAGATAATTTCAAAGTAATTAGAGCTTCCTGAATATTAGTTCAGTTTAGCTGTCTATCATTGCGTAGTTAGCATTCTTCCATACTGCCCATTAGTTCAAACATCGCCGGTATTTGATTAATCAGTAAAAAAGAGGGAAGGAGAAAAGGAAAGAGACATAAGTAGGAAGAAAACATGAAAGGCTTAAGAGATAATTCCAGTTTTTTATTGTAACAACTAGGAAATTTACAACAGGAGAGGGTGCAGAGGGAGTCAAGTGCTGTTGTTTTCAGTTTCATCTTTTGCTTAGACATGCCAGTGATTCAATTCTGAATGATGTCTGTGGCTTGATCCAAAGGCACAGAGGCAGTCATACTGCTTCTTGGAACATGTCATTGACAACCAGATGTAAGGAGCAGGCACAGATTTAAGTCTGATATGCTGAAGCTGTTTTTTTTCCATGTAGAATAAAAAAGCAGATGAAAACCAGAGAGAACCTGCAAGTCTGAAATTTAGCTTTGTAGCCAAAGAAACAACTGCAGCAGTATTCCCCAGCTGTGCTTATTACTACTGCACAGCAGTGATAATTACCAAATTTCTATATTTATAGAAAACTGGAGCCTCATAAAGACCCAGCTGCACCTCTATCTAAGTACAAAATGTAACCATTTGCTATAAATATGGACATTTGGTGGAAGCATATTTTAATTGTTAAAATGTAGGATTAAGTTATAGGATTTTTTAATTATTTATTTATAATACAAAAAAATTCTGCCTTTCAGGAAAACCAATCTGACTCATTCCCATTTTCAGGGAACACATCACTGATCATTTAGTGATTTTTGACCACGAGGGCTACAGAGGGATTTTTTTTTATCAGTATGTCTTGACAGGAAACAAGCAGATTATCAAAGTTTTCGATCATAATGGCTAATGTGCATAATAAATGACTATACAGCCTATAATGCTGGAAACACTGGCACCAAGAAGTCTGTCAGTTGGTGTGGAGCTGCACAGGTAGAATAAAACAGAGACATTGATTCAGATGAGATAGGTGGAACATTTCAATTATTTATCTGCAAACAACCGCAGCAGCAGCAAACCCCTGACGTAGCATAAGGCAGTTAACTTTGAACTTGGAATAGATCTTACAGTCACTAAGGTACCTCAGAGGCAGAAGGCAAGTTGTCAGTAATTAATGGCTTGTGGATTTAAGAAAAGAGCAAGGTGTCAGCATTTATGCAGTCAAGGATAAGAAAGTACATGGGACAAATCTAGCTGACAACTACAGGGAGTTTTGCAAATGTTTGCAAGTGGCATCTTAAGAAATATTCATCTGAAAAATGACTATACTTATAAATGGATTATGGTATCTAAAATTCCACATGCCTTTTATTGTCAGGTCGGGCTGCTGGTCTTCTTCCATCTTGTCTAATAAGATTTACCTTAAAATGTTTGTCCTATTTTAACAGCAGCAGCACCAGCCAAAGTGAAGAAAAAACAACCAACCCCATTTTTATGTCAGAGAAACCTCTTTCTTTTTATTAGTCCAGATGGTTCCAAAGGTTGTTTTTGTATAGTGCATGATGTGTGTGTGTGGCAGCAGTGGCTATATATAACACAAATACACAAAAATGGCAAGGTGGATTTCAGTCTACTACTGATGAGCTGCCTCCTTTTATCCCTTCTCCCTCCTTGAAATAAACTGCTAAGCTTTCAAATGCTATCCTGTCTCCACGTAGTCACTTGACTAAAATGGATTTTAAGCTTTTCACCTGTTAAAGCTCTTCTTTTTTAAACAGCACTGAGGGAATGCAAAGCAATAAAAAACTAGCAGAAGTCACAATGTCATCCAGAGACAGGGAAGGGAAGAACTCAGGAAACTAAACTGCTGCTTAAAAAGTCAGCAATTAAAATTAATTGAAAATAATTAAGGACCTCTCATCTTCTTGTTCCTTTTCAGTGTTTATTTAATTTTTATAACACTACTATAGTAAGTTCATGCACAGGCTGAACACATGTTGAAAAAGATCTGCCGTTTCATTCCTGATTATTTGGCAGGAGGGTGTTGGGGCTCTGTGGCAGCTTGGGGGTCATGAAACAGCAGAGCCTGGCAGCCAGGCCCATCCCACCACCCCAGCCAGGAGGGCACTGGGGCAGCCGCAGCCCCTGGCATTGGGCACCTCCATCTTGGTGGAGCCCAAGGCAGGGCTGCGGGGACAGGTGCAGACGGAACAAGGACAGTGCTGCTTTTGGTCATCATCTCAGCCTTGGGATCCCCACATCCAAAAAAGCCCCATACAGAAAAAGCAGAAGCTTTCTGGGAAGCTGTATTTCATGAAGTTTTGATAGCAAACATATTTTTATCTTATTAGAAGTATACAAGCAAAAAAAACACAGAAGAAATCTGTCCTCCTTGCTTTCAGAAACCATTGTTCACTTCTTCTGTTTTCCAGCTAGGATTTTAGCAACCGAAACTTAAAATGTTTATTCTGAAATTAAAATGTATGAAGAGAACACAGCACATTCTAAACAAAAAACACTTAGTGGACGAAAGTGAGACAAGGCTGTAATGACAACTAATATTCTTATCTAGAAAAAATGTGTTTGTGAGAACTAAACTTTTGAACCCACCATCACTTCTTTGCATCTGAATTCAGACTATGGCGAGGCTGTTAGTGACTGTCAATATTCATACACCTTCCCCTGTCTTATGTCCCTGGCTTTTCCTTCTGAGTGGTCCCTCATACAACTTCTGGGGGCCTCACCTGTGACAGTAAATGCGTGTATGCCACTGGTATATCTCAGATGAGGCAAATGATCCAGGATAAAGTCAATCCTTGGGAGCTAACAAATATGGAAAAACCTACATGAAATTGCACCCTGAATTTAACTTTTGTTACTGTTTATTGTTTTTAGGACTTTTGGACTTGATTTCTATCAAGCAGAAAAAAATGTTAGGCATGGGAGAAGTAAGAAAGGTGTTTTAGTCTGCAGAAAAAGGGGGAGTGATTTTCGCCTAAGAAACATTAATGACCGCTGTAGGGAGGGTTGGAGAAAATGCATGGAGCATGAAAAGAATGACCCTATTGAGCCTTTTATTTTTAATAATACTTTCAATAGTAATAATATATCTTTTTTTCCTTCTGCAGACAATATCTTTCCCAGCTGCTAATGTTAAAGTTATGCCTGTGTTGAGATCAGAACATGGAGCATTCCTTAGCAGTAGCTTATCCTCTATGTCTTGCTTTTTTTGAGATGTTTGAGCAATGAATTTTCTCTAGTGGATATTTGCTGCCTCATCAGGTCTTCCTCACTTTTAAAATGTAAACTACTTTCTGCTCTCCTTTGATTCCTTTAATTTATTTCTGAAATTTCCTTCTGAGTCAGAGCATTTCATCCAATCAGCTGGTATGCTGCCGGGCTTTTATTTCTTTTGTATATTTTGTCAGGTACAGACACACTTAAAGTTGCCCTCGTCAGCATAACTCTCAGCATTACAAGCCCAAGTTGTATGGCACACGACTTTTTATTTCACAGTACCGGCTGGAGCTAACCTAATCTCTTTTAAAGATGAATTACAGTATAGCAGACTGGGGAATATGGGCTAAGCACTCAACCTTCCTCAATTCACAAAAAATATGAATATATATAAGTACATAAGTCTTGCCAAAAGATTGGCTTTTTAGCTCGAGCTGTTGAAATTCATGTTTATAGGTTTGGAATTTCCCAGTCCCTCTGCTATCATTATTGACAGTTATTCAAAATACAGGTGGACAAGATTATGATTCAAACTTGATCTCATCTTGAATTTAACCCTGCTTTCAGTAGAAGGCTCAGCTCAGTGAGCTTCAGAGTTTTGTTTGAGCCTAAAGTTATCTATGCTTCTATGAATTATAATGAACTTGATGAGGACAGGCCTCTGTTCAGTAGTGAATTTAAAGTTTATTCTGAATACCTTATGAATCTTGATAATTTTTAATTTATTTTTATCTCAAATTTTGAATGGCTCAGTGAAATTCTACTTGGTATTTAATCCAATACCTTGCTTTTTTTTGCTGATAAAGTAACATGAGAATATAAAATCTGAACAATAATTAGTACATTTACCACTTTTTTCTTCTTCTAATTGCCAATTATTATATTACTTGTACATTTTGTCACATTCCTTCCTTTGCCCCTCATACCATCATTACTGTTCTGTGAGCAGTCACCTCCATTTCATCAGGTGAGAGGAACAGCTGTCATTCACAAAATCCCTCATAAAGAAATATCTTTTTGTAAGCTAACTGACATCCCAATAATTTTCTTAACAAGCTATTGATTTTTTTGGTGCTCTTCTCTTTACATCAGTCATAGAAACTTCATACTTTTGAAGGTATTGTAACCAGGAAGAAAATGCAGCAGGTATGTTTTGCACCGAATTTCCTCTTTCATAGCTTGATCTTTATTTTTCTGCAAGTTTTTCAACTCCTTTTTATCATTATCTTTGCCAAGCAATCAAATCTCTCTTGAACACATAAGTCTTTAGAAGCCCTAGAGATACTTCAAGAACATTACTGACTTCTTTGGGGACCCACCTATAAATCACAGTTTAGTATTACTTTCTAAAATTTATTGAAATTGGAGAGCATAGAGCTGCAGATTTGGGTTAGGAGGAAATAAAGACATGAAGAGCTCATTAATTTATTTCCCCAAACAAGAATTTTAAGTAATCTAATTTTGTATGTTTTCATTGCACTCCTAAAGATTTGTAAGAAAAAATACATTTCTTTAGTTAGAGATAAATATTGAATAGGTTCTTACAGTTGAGATGAGTATGAACAATTCCTTGTTGAATATGGAATTAGTAGAAATGTGTTTAGTTTTCCGTAAGAGGTATGGGAAGGATGCTAATCTTCCGTGAGTATGGAGATTAATAAGTTTCTTTTACTTCCCAGTAAAATCTTTGGGATTCAAAGATTTTGCAAAGCAGGATACTTGTTTGGGAGAACAGGTAGGAGCCCAAGACTGCAAACCTTTTTTGTGCACTGCCTGAATCCCTTCATCAGTTTTGCAGATGTCCCTCCTTTTAACAAGTAACCATCCTCCTACATGGTCACATGCAATAGTTGTGTTCGCAATGACACATTTTAGGTGCAAAAAAAAAAAAGCAAATGTTTTAAATAACTGAAGGCTGGCAGGAAAGACTTGTTTGTTCAAGTTGCAAGCAATAAAAAATAATAATATGAGACAGCTGAACGTAAAAGTAGCAAGTAATTTTTTAAATAACTCAGTTCCCACTTACAAAATGCAGCATGTACATGTGGGGACCAGAGAGTAACATCTCTTGGACTTTTTATCAGTGATAATCCCACCTTATTTACAGTTACGTCTGACCTCCTGCTAGCAGCATTAGAAAATCACTCCTCATTTGATATATCAACAAGACATTAAATATATCTTTGTAAAATATAAGAGCTTGTATTTGACTAGAGACATGTTTTAGTGAGGTTTTTCTTAAACTTATAACTTGTTATATTTGCTTAGATTTCTAGTCTTACAAGACAATTTCCTACCAAATGTGTGGAAACTGCGAATGTTACGCTGTTTCTTAACAGCAGTTCTCATGCTCACAATCACTGAACCAAAATTGAAGGGTTTCTGCTAATCTTGAAGGCATAAGGCTCATATGACATACAATAGAAGGAACACCATGAAAAGATTTAAATATTGATGTCCTGCAAAAGTGATGTTTGGTAGATGAATGTTCTTATTAGATGGCATCAGCTCTTAATACAGTAATAAAATTTCCTGTGTCTGGGCGCTGTAGTAAATTCCGGCAAGGGATATTTATGTAAGTGACTACTGACTAAAGACACCTACCATAAGTATTAACCGTGGTAGGTCTGGAGCAGAAAATTTTACAGATTTTCTATCAAATCTCTCCTAATTAACAGTTGTTCAGAATTATTTTTAAAAAAACACTTGCAACAGACATCTTGAATTGAGTGGGTAGTGGTTATAAGCCAAGATAAGTCCATATTTGTGATTGAATCCCTCCTCTAGTCAACCTCTGGACTTGTAACCTCTCCCTATTTAGCATATTCCCTTCCAGTATCGCTTACACAGGTCTCTAGTCATAAATTTTAAACTCTTTGATTCAGTGTTCCTAGAAAGAGAAAAAACTTTTAAAATCCTTTAATTGTTAAATATATAATTGATTTTATACATTTTAAACTAATCCATACATACACTAATACAAAGCAGACAGCTTCTCATCTCTGGGTGCACTATGGGATATACTATTAAAAATGGAATCACAGAGGAGAGGAGACCCAGGAAACAGACACTTTGATCACTCCTATTTCCAAATGCATCTCATAGTAATTTTTCTTTCAATCACCCCACACAGCTGCAGCAGAGACTTTCTTCCTAGTAATTCTTGTTTTTCCTCAAACATATTGAGTAAGAAATTTTATACATGTCAAAACTGAGATTCTTCTTAATCACATCTGCTGTAGAAAATTTAATTTTATTTACCTCTTTTGAGTAACTATGTTTTTCAAACCCCTAAACATGACTATGAAGGTCAAGAGTTTATGATTCTCCAAAGGCAGAAAGGCTGAAATTATTTAGTGAAATAAAAATTGAACACAGTTTCTTAGCAGTTTAGCCAGAATGTGTTCCAATATAGCTTTCTTCTCTATCATTAAAGTATTTCAAAATTAAGAGAAGGGAAAATGGAATATACATACACGCACACAAACACACACACACAAAAAAACCCCAAAACCACCAATCAAAAAAAACAAACTGGAAAAAGCAAACAAGCAACAAAAAATCCTATTAAAAATCCTGACGAAGAAGGAATAATGATAACTGTTGTGTGGACACAGAATCACAGAATATTCTGAGTTGGAAGGGACCCACAAGGGTCATTGAGTCCAGCTCTTAAGTGAGTGGCCCATACACGAATGGAACCAACAGCCTTGGTGCTATTAGCACCATACTCCCAGGGGAATTAAAAATTGTGGTGTAATCATTCCAAGTTTTCCCCAAAGACCACAGACAAAAACGTGTCAGAATCAGTGACCCAAATATAAAATGAATGAATACAAAATATTCTTTGAAGAATCAGATAACACAATATGATGATGGGGTAATTTTTCAAGCCTGTGATTAAAAAGTGGAAACAAGCTGCTTCTGTGACTGCTGATTGTAGCTATGTATATGTGCCTACAGTTTGAAAGAATAGAAGCAACTCTCCTGTAGTGGGTACATTTTTGAAGGTTAAAGGTTAGTATCAGGTAAGATATTTCTTACTAGTCTGTCATCAGTCAGTTCTTGCCTTTCCCATCAAGAGAAGTATCATCCCAAAAGCTCCTGAAATCACAGACTCAACAAAGTTCCCAGTAGAAATCAAAGGACTATAAAACAGCTCTTTGGAAGCAGAAGAAAGTTTAGGTGTTTGTTCAGAAAAACTTCAGGCAGTGAAGACTCTTCATTTTTCTGCCAATTTTTGAAAAATCCTTTATCATTTCATTTATAAAATTATTTAACTTATAAAGTTTCATAAAAATCCCCACAGTTTTGCTTTAAAAGCTTAACCAAGTTGGATTCATCCAGTAAGAGAGAAGTGCAGCAACAGGGAAGTGACTGCCTTGAATATTGTGTGCAGTTTTGGGACCTGCAATGTAAGAAAAATATTAAATTATTAGGGAGTGTCCAAAGGAGGGCCACGAGGATGGTGAAGGGCCTTGAGGGGAAGCCATATGAAGAGCAGTTGAGGTCACTTGGTCTGTTCAGCCTGAAGAAGTGGAGACTGAGGGGAGACCTCATTGCAGTCTACAATTTCCTTGTGAGGGGAAGAGGAGGGGCAGGCACTGATCTCTTCTCTGTGGTGACAATGACAGGACCTGAGGGAATGGCTTGAAGTTGTGTCAGGGGAGGTTTAGGTTGGATATTAAGTAAAAGCTTTTCACCCAGAGGGTTGTTAGGCCCTGAAAAACTCCCCAGGGAAGTGATCAAAGCAGCAAGCCTGACAGAGTTCAAGGAGTGTTTGGACAACATTCTCGATGACATAGTGTTACTTTTGGGGATGGTGCTGTGCAGGACCAGGAGTTAGACTGGATGATCCTTGTGGGTCCCTTCTAGCTCAGCATATTCCATGATTCTGTGATTCTGTAGACCCAGGTCCTGCATCACAGCATGAGATTAGTGCCCATCCTCAAGGCTTCAAGTGACATTAGATTATGTGGGCTCTTCCTCCATTAGGATTAGATACATTTGTGCATGATGAGCTCTAAGAATGATCCTCCTTAGCACCTCTTCAGAGAAGACACACAGACCTTTACATTATCTCTGAAGTTACATTTGTACTGTATCTGAGTGATTTTTGGTTTTTTTAGGATGCTGAGTGCGATCTATATTTGCAAGCTCCTCCTTCCTCTTTCTCTGGTAGTATCTTCTAAAGCTGCTATATCCCTTCATACTTAGCCCACAGTGATTTTAACTCCTCTGCCATGTTCCAGTTAAGCATGTTCACTTAAATAGAACAGTCACCTGTCCTTGTCACTGAGAGGCACTCTGTTTAAAAGATCTTAAAGTCCAAAGAGCAGCATATCAAAAAGGTTAACGGCAAATGAAATGGTGCATTTCAGTGTTACTTAGGAACTTCATTAAAATTTAGTACCCATTATTGGTCTTTTTAAGATCCCAGCTCCCATTGAATCATCTGATTTTGCCCTTGTAATTTCATTAATAATTCAAAAACTTTTGTTTCAAACACCTCATGTCAGCATCTCTGTCAGTGTCATGCTAATAGTTTGAACTTCACCTGAATGTAAAAGGAAGCAGATCAGCACAGACAGAGAGAATGAAACCTGAATTCCAGGCTTGCAGTAGCAATCAATCAAAAGAAATGTATTTTACACGGAGGGATACCACCAGAATAGAGATTTTTTTAAAAATTAATTATTTACTGCCTGATAAATAGAATCATATGTTTTTACTGCAGGGAATACTCAAAGAAAGTTAAGCTATAACATGTGAGCTACAGATTATATCATGGAGACATCTCACAGTGGCTCATTGCCTCCTAGTTAGCATAATATTGCCAAACATTTTTATTCTAATTATGAGAAATAAAGAGGAGAGGAAAAAAGACACAGACAGAAGGAGAGAAGAAGAGAGAGAAAAACAGATTGTGTCTGAATCTTCAGGTTCTGACTTTTGTTTTAGTTAGGCTCATTAGAACAATAATTTCATAGGAAAGAATAATATAACTTTAAAATAAATTCCTATGTAATTCTTTTCATTTATAAAATGCCTTTATACATGATATCTCTGCAGAAAGGCAATCCATGTCTCTCATTTTCTCTCTGTGAAAAGTATTTTTAAAACCATAAATAGGAACATTTTTAATTAAGAGAAAAATTGGTTGACATAGAATCAACAGCCTCCAGCAACCTTTTCTCTCCCTTCATGCACTCATAATGGAAACTGCTTCATATTTAAGCAATACCTAAAATGTTCTTATGTATGCATAAGACACATGTTCTAAGATAATAAAAGGATTAGTTGCATTTGCTACTGTAGGTGGCTCTTATTCAATGAACATGAATCTTGCCCATGGGAGGCTGATTTGTGTTGGTTTTCAAAAATATCATTTTAAGAGTTATTGTTGTCCTGCTTTTCAAGTACAAGAAGAAGTATTTGTCCACATATATTTGCTTTTGCTGTTTACAGAAAAAACTAATAACACATTTCTTGAAATGTCTAAGCTGTCTACTGTATATTGGCCAGACACACTGTGTCTCCAAACACATCAATGAGGAAAAAAAAAAAAAAATAAAATAGTCAAGAGCCCCAGAGATTAATCTATATAAAAATTTTATGCCAACATTTTTAAAAATTACACTGTCTTTTTAGACATCGGTTTCCAATGTTCTTTTCAGAAGTAATCCTGAAACTGACTCTCAGAAAATAGGCATTTTTCTACCGAGATTTTGGAATATTGTAAGTAAAGGCACTCAGATTGGTGATTTTGTAGCTCTCACACCAGTTTCTTTGTGTTCTGGTCTGATCAATTCACAAAACTCTAATTACTTCCTAAATATTATTGACAAATTTTTTTTTTCTTTCCTTGATAGTTTTGCTTTTCCTCTAGTGCAAAACTCCTAAAAAAAATCTTAACAGTTTCTCAGAATGCTTTCAAGAGTGAAGAGGAAACCAGGAGAAGCATTTAATGCTTCCATGAGGATGCAGAATACTTTTGGTGGATAGAAGCTGCCTATCTTTTCTCAAACCTCTTTTTACTTCCTCTTACAGTTGGAGCCAGCTAGCTATGATCCTTCAAATATCCATTTCATCATCTTAAAGGAAAATAGAAAAATCTACACTGAATTCAGTTTCAGAAAAAGATCAGCTGTCACTCAGATGATTACAGAACTAAGACTTGCAAAGACTTGCACTTTTTGCTCTTTATTCACTCTTTCTTGTACAGCAAGGAGAGATGGGATAAAGTCATCAGGTTTTTCTGAAGCGGGAATTTTTGGAATTCTGCCTCAGGGACTAGGAAATCAGAGTGCTATCACATAACCCTTCAGAAATCAGAAAGAAGATCAAGCAGTCATCCACCCAGAAATGATGTAGAGGGGACAGCAGGTTTTTTTTTTAACCCAGAAATTTCATAGGGATCTTGTCACAAGGAAAAGAACAATCCAAATCTTGCATGGAGTCTGCCATGAAAAATGAACAAACCATCTTCTTTCAGGGATTCTGAATCTAATCATGAAAATTTGATTTTAAAAAAAGCAAAAATTGCTCTATATTTAAAGAGAGGAACAAGACATTTACATTTTTTGATGGACACCATATTATGGGGAAATTAGATGCTAGCATTTAGAAGACAGTTTATGAGGTGATTGATTGGAAATTTTTTACTGAAATTTTTCTGACAGTAAATGAATTGTCAAAACTGAAATAATTTTCAGAAAGATATTGCCTTGATTAAAAACTCAGTGAAAAAATTGAGAGAACGTTTAAAAGTGTCAAAGCATTCTTTTTTACCCTTTAAGAAGACATTTACATTTTAATTTGTATGAGACCATTTCCTTTTAAAGCTAGTTTCAGATTCTTTCTGTATGTTAGGTTTTAAGGTATTCTCAGTGCTGGTATTCTGATGCCTCTGATAATTCATATTCCTTTTGATTTACTGTATTAGATACTAAGGAAATAGTAAATATTTACAGTGGGAAGAAACTGTCATGGATATTTTACTGTATTTGTATTGGGTTTATGCTATAATGTCAAGAAAATACTTTAAATTGTACTTGCCAGAAAAAAAGGTAAAATGGCGGATCTTTAGAAGAAATGAATGTTCCATCTAAATATCACAATTTGTATGGTTTTGGAAAATCAGTATTATGAACTCATAAGTTTTTCATAGAATCATACATTGCAAAGGTAGTTTATGTTTTTAAATGTTTACCAGTGAGCTGTCTAGCCTATGGCGAGACAAAAACAATTTTTACTTCAGCCTTGTCTTTGTTGTAATTTGATATTGATTTCTTTCCCAGAAAACTTAAAAACAGCCAAACTCAGTACCTCAAAAAAAAAGTGTTCAGCATTCAGGTGGAGAGTGTTTAATATTGATAGGAAAGCACACTTCAACAACAGAAGTAGCAATGATTTCAATAATCATTCAATAATCATCTTACAAATATTGCTCTAAAACATTACTGTTTGAGGTCAAGGATTTCTTTTAGTTTATTTGTTTTTCTTTATGATTTTTCTCAATATTTATTTCTGATGCTGCAGTGAAAAGATATAATTTAAAGTAATAAACAAGAGTTGGACATAGAGATTTTTCATGTTAGACCTTTATTCTTCTGTCTTTTCTACAAATTGTCAAATTGGCAGAAAAGTGAACCAATAAACACTATAAATAGTATAAGAAAGAGGGAAGAATAAACTTTTAGTTATCACTAGCAGGCAGTAGTCTCTTGAAAAAATAATGACAATTATTTTACTTCTCTGTTACTAATGCATTCTAAATGCTGGTAGTTGGAAAACATTTTATCTTATTTGCAACTATGTGATATAGCACCATTCGGCACTATTAGTTGTATAACAAATATCATCACCATTTTTCAATTTTGTACTATAATACAAAATATGTGCTTTTTACCCATAATATTATATGCTGCTATAACACTCAATACTTTTTGGACAAAATACCAGATTTGTGTCCAATGTTAGTGAATGTGTTTTTCATTGTCTTCTAGAAAATTTAAGTGGAAAATCTAAAGACTGATGAAATATTCTGTCACATAAACTTTGGTTAGTTAAAATTTCTATATACTGCTTTCCCAAATCAAATAAAAATATTCCTAATTTAGCTTTCAGGAATTTTAGAAAGGTATTTATGAGTTTTTAAATTTGGTTTTATTGCTTTAAAGGTATGATTCTATTAATATGGTCTGTTGGAATGTATCCAAAATCTTTAGAATTCAAAGGTATCTCATATTAAAAGATTTACTTTTTCAAGTAAAAAAGCCAAGGTAAGCTAAAATGGAAATATTCTATGGCCTTTAAACTGTCATCATCATATAATACCTAGGAAAGTGCTTACAAAAATCACAGATTTCTTTTATTGTTAGTTATGGTATTTTCTTCTCTTCCATCTAGATTAAAATAAAGGATAGGGATGGAGATGTGACCACTTTTTACAAGATTTCTTGTGGTACTACCCATGCTATGTAAGTAATTTTAAGTAAGTTTGAGGGCCACAGCAAAAATTTTGCTCTGGTGATCTTTACTTATGGAAAACATTAAATATGTATGTAAGGTTCCTATCAATCTATTAAAGCAGCTCTCTGCTCCTTTTTATTTAGCCGTACCATAGAACTAAAGTCACGTGTTTCTGTATTTCCCCTTGTTCCCTGTTCCTTGTAGAGTGAAAATAAAACCTCATGCTTGAAAAAAGGCAGGAAGCTGTTTTTATACTGGTTGTTTTATCTCAGCTTAAGTAGTACTTTTCACAACTTTTTTGTTCTGCCTCTTTCCTTCAAGTTAAAAAAAATAACAGCACAAGTAGTTCAGAAAAATAAGATTCTATAGTTTAGCTGGGGAAGCAGCTCTTAGCATGCTGTGTGCTGACTGACTTTTTGTCTTGAAATCTTATTGAATACAATCCTGAACCCTTTGTTTTCTGGGCAGTGCCATCTTTTGCAGAACACACCATCAGTATTCCTTATTAATACATCATTTGCATGACAGATTCAATGGCATTCTGAAGCAACTGCCCATCAGAGCAGCAGCACACTGATGATTTATCACTGTAGCATATCATCAGAATGAGACACACTAATAATATTAGATTAAAAAAATCTGCAGGGGTATTATGCAGGAGTGAATTCAATTCAGGCACCAGAAGGAAGGTATAACTTGTAAATCTTCAGCCATTGTCACTGATGTAACAGAATTTGCATTCTTGCAGAGTGGCACATTATTGTCTCCTAGATGCCTCATCCCCTCAGCATGAACCCTGAGGCTTTGTGGATAGGTGAGGTGTTTGCTCACCAGTACAACTCTTTGATCTGTCTTGGCATAAGACAATGGCTAAACTGTTCCCCAGAGTCCGATTTCTCTCCCTTGTCGGTTATGGCTAATAGAGGCATAAGAATATGTCCCATAATACACTGGTAATGTTCTTCTGAGATATTCTGCTAGTGAGTATGTCCTGAAATATGATGCAGTCAAAGAGAACTGTGGCATTTATTACCATTAGTTACAAGGTCAAAGTCAATGGCAAACAAGGCATGAAATGAACATTAGATACACAGAATATTTTGCTTAGGGATTGTCTGCTAAATATCCTCTTTCTGTTGGAAAGCTTTGCCACAGCGGAGGATCAAATAAGCTGAAAAAAGCCTGCAAGAATGTCTTTTAAGGAAATTCACATGACATGAAGTAATAAATGCTCCTTATTTGGGGTCTCAATCTTAGGAACTTGGGAATTCTGCTCCTTTTCTACAGAAGACATTGAGGTACTCAGAATTCTCTGGGTATATCCTTAATCTTATTGAAGAGTCTCATCTTTTTTTACAGCATGATCACATGAGTACATTATCTTTGACTAATATGAAACAATTCCACTGTTTGCATGGAGTTGGATGTTTCCAGCTAACCAACTGATTCATGTTAATTGGAAGCATTGTGAAATTAATCGTACTAAAGATCTGCTTATTAATTTAAATATCTATTTAGTGTTATCTGTAAGCAGATGAAGATAACTATAACTAAAGATGTTAACAAATGAATCACAAGATTTATATAAATTTATAATCAACACAAACCTATACACTTAGTTACATATGGACACACGATTCATATAATATCTAACTCAAAAGTATTTAGTGCTCAAGAATGAAATCATATCTCATTAGTTAACCGACTCAGAGAACAATACTTTCTGCATGACTTATGCAGGACATTTAGGAACAAGTATGAAGCCTATATATCTTCAAAGTAGTGTGCAAACCTTGGCAAACTAATCCATTTATGCTAATTCATTTTTTTAAAGCACTTGAATCTAAATGACCTTTATGAATCAGGCAGAACCTTTTTATGTTTTCACAGATTGCTTTCTACGGAGCCTTCCTCTGTGGGTCATTTTCTTTTTTTTTTAACCCACTGAACAAGACAAAACTGTCTGGAACTACCTGCGTGTTGACCACAGTGCTAGATTTGAAACTTAAGACTGAAAAAGAGAAACCATGTAGTTTCACCCACTCTCCTGATTTGGATTTTTCTGTGTACCACCACCCTTTCTTTTAATTCTAAGAAATCCTGATAAATTTACCCTGAAGAAAGGACACAGTCAGCAATAGAGGAGGTATGAAGTCTTTCTTCTCAAAGGGTACCTACATCAGTGCATCTGTAGATGTGCAACAGAATTTGTTGGGTTTGGACTGGGGTTTTTTGTGTATTGCCATTGTCATCTTGCCGCTACAGGTTTTAACTGAACAATTTCAATTAGTATTTCATTCAAAAACCAAGACCTTTCATAATCTCTAGCTCCATAGATCTAATCTTTGCAAAGACTCAAGTATCATATGTCCTTTTGTTTAGCATCCACAGTTTGTTCTTCCCTTTGCTCCCACAGTTAGGAAATATTTGACTTAATTTTCACTTTTCTTATACTTGAACAGAAAAATAATGTGTCAAAAAAACTTACCATGTCATGTTATTACTGTTTCAATGTATAATTTCACTGACACATTTGATACATAACAAAATATTTACGATACTTCACACTGATAATATATAGGAATTTAAACCAGTGGCAACTTTTTTTTTTTTTTTAAATTCAGTATGACTTTCAAATCTGTATTTTAATTTACTTTGGTTGTACTGTTAGGATTGTCAAGGCTTTTTAATAATCTGATTTGTATATACTATCTTATGTTGGGGCAATCCTTCTGAAGAAAATTATTACCTGAAAGAACTGAAATTATCTAATACAATCCTGGGTAAAACAATGTATATTTTCTAGTCCCATCTTTTCTAGCTATTCAACAGCAGGATTCCCAGACCAATTTCAGAGGTTATCAGTAGAAGTGATTTTTCTCAGATTGAGATAATTCTGAATTGTTTAAGTCTAGGCATATACTGAGAGTTCGTATTTTTGCCTTCTTCTGCTATGTCCAACATATTTTGAGATGTCCCATGGGTTCTGTTATAAGTCTTCCATTCATTGTTGGCTGTCTGCTGTCTTTAGCTGTTCTGGTTTGACTGAGTGGTCCAGGCTTTCATTGCTACCCAGGAAAAAAAAAGGGCCGACTTTTTTGGCTTTTAAAATATATAATAAAATCATTATTGTCCTACTGTCTTTTCTATGTCCAGTTGTGTTGGCTGGATTATCTAAATTAAAAACAACACTGAAAGAAATAAAATTATTCCACTGATGTTGGCACTTAAAGAGTTTTTAATTAGTGTTAAATTAATTGTGCCCAGGATTAGGAACCTTCTGATGACAAGAAAAAAACCCAAGATACCCTAATATTTATATGATAATGAACAGTAAGTTGTAAAAAATTTTAGCACTGATTGCTGTATTTGTTTAGTTTTCTCCCTGTATATGCCATGACTTAGATTTGAACAACTTACTAACATTTCATAGAATCATAGAATCGTTTGGATTGAAAGGAACCTTAAAATTCATTGAGTTCCAACCCTCCTGCCGTGGGCAGGGACCTCTTCTACTAGACCAGGTTGCTCAAACCTCCATCCAGCCTGATCTTGAATGCTTCCAGTCAGGGACAATCCACAATTTCTCTGGGTGACTTGTTTCAGTGTCTCAAAAACCTTACTGTAAAAATTTCTTCCTTATGTCCAATCTAAATTTACCGTCTTACAGTTTAAAACCATTGCCACTTGCCCTGTCATTGTTAAAAAGGCTTTTGTCATCTTCCTTATAATCTCCCTTCATATATTGAAAGGAAGGTCTCTTCGGAGCCTTCTGTTCTCTAGACTGCACAATTCTTGACCTGTCTTCAGAGGAGAAGTGCTCCAGCCCTCTGATCATCTTTGTGGCTATACATTTAGCCACGGAAGTAGTTCTATATATATGTTGTCATCTGTCTAAACCAAACATATGATCTTGCTAGACCAGGAACATCTGTAATTATAAGTTTCTTATTGGTCTTCTAAGGACAAATTATTTTCCACATACCTAAACACTGACATTGAGATGGGTCAGCACATTTTCTAGCTTTTTCAGCTCAGTCTATTGTTATCCATACAGGTTCAGCATCAATTTAAAATATTTCTTACCTCACCAGACCTTGTTTGCCCTTGAATTCTCTTTGCTTAACAAGCTGTTCTTTCTTCATATTCTGGGTTCTAAGTGCTCAAGATGCCAGTCTGCTGATTGTGCCAAAATTGAAGCTGAATCAGCCAGTGAAATTGCTTTGACTTCTACAATGCTGGAAACATTACACTTTTCAAAGCCAAACTGAAGGCATTTCAAGATTATTTTTAGTTCCATTAGTTTCAATTGTTAAATGAATTAGATGTACATAATGTTTCATTTGGGACTGTTATCTGAAGATCTCTCTCCAGTTTCAGGCTCCCCACCAGGAGAAAGACACTTATGTAGTGAAATGAGCCCAGTGGAGGGCCACAAAGCTGGTCAGAGAGCTGAAGCATGTGGCACATAAGGAAACACTGAGACAAGTACCTGTTTAGCCAGGAGAACAGACAACTTTGGGAGATGTTATTATGGACAACAACTACTTCAAGTCATGGGCCCCAAACAGGGTCAGAGCAGACTCTTCCCAAAGTGCAAAGTGAGAGGAAAAAGGGCCATGGACAGAAAATGACACGTGAAATTCCAATTATATAGATAAGGAAGTATTTATTTATTTGCTTGCTTATTTTACCTTTAGGGGAGTAAAATATTGGAGCAGGGACCTATATAGTTTTTGTCTCCAGCCTTGGGGGTATACAGAGCTTAGCTGGACAGAAGTCTGAGAAACTTGGTTTGATTATACTTGCTTTAAGCAAAGAATCACTTTGATGATGATGACTTCTGGAAGCCCCTTTTGACCTGAATTGTTCTATGACTCCGCTACACACATTTTGCACTCTCAAACACCTAGGATTTTTAATAATTGTATTACTTATCACAATGTTTTGTACTGTAGTGGGGATTGTTATTTGTGGTCCCTGTTTGAATCAGCTAGCTGTACACAACAGTATGAGATCAGAAGATTCTTTTCATTTGGCTTTGTGTGTGTAACATCCAGGGAGTAAGTGAAACAACACAAACTCCTTGAATTAATTGTACAGAAAGAGAAAATAAATGACACTTACAGCTTGATGAGACCAACTTTGTGTCACTTCCTGGGTAACAAAGATTGTAAAAAACTGTGAAAGGAATGACGCCCCCATCCTCTGCTTCTGGAAGAATATCTGAATTCAAAGCTGTAACTTGGGCAACTCAAATCCTCAGCTTTGGGCTGAAGTCATCTGACAAGAGCTGCTGAAACTGGTATGGCTGAGGTCAGAGAGGTTACAGCTGTATGCCGAACCCAAGCTCCTTTTCAGTGTTGCAGAACAAAAGGATATGTCATTAATTTCCTAAATATTTCTCAAACTCCTTTCTCTTAAGGTACTACGGCTTTTGGTAGAGGGAAGACTTAATTATGCACTTCATACAAGGTGGGAAGGTTCACCACAGGGAGTTTACAGAGAATTAGAATTTTCCTGTTTGCTTTTGGTTCACTATTGTATTTTATCTTGCGGCATTTGTGTTGCCCTACGGCAAAGTATTGAGAAGTTAAAATAAAATACTCACTTACTGTTTCAGTAGCACTTTATATTTGCTTTATATTGATAATAACTTTCTATTGATAATATTATTAGACAGTGACAAACAGGATAGGATAAGTATTTTGGTTTGGGGTTTTTTAATTAGTTATTATTAACAAAGTCAACATTTGCTAATATATGCCAGACCATCATATATGCCAGACCATCATAATTATGGTAATTGATTCTAGACTGAATAAAAGGCATAAAATTTAGTAGCTGACATTGGTCACTTTTCTAGTGACCTGTTGCAGTGAGCCATGGCCAGAGCCATGGTCAGCTGGACCAAGCAGACCAACAGGTCCATTGGTTTGATGCCTCCACAGCACAAGGACAGTGAGCACACAAAAGGCTCTGTGAAGCACACTGACCATTGGCTGCTGCTACCCCTCCTCATTATAGCTCATTATTTGGTTATTTCTCTGGGAATTTCTGTGTTCCTCGGTTGGTAATTGGCCCCTGTTAATCCTCTACCCTCCACATCTTCTCCCATTTGCCCTAATACCTTCTCCCCCCTTTTGTAAGACTGATATTTTATTGGTTACTGTATTTTTTCCACGCCTATTATGTAGGGGTATAAAACCCCATGCCTGCCTAATTTTATCGGCTCTCCTCGTGGCTTCTCCCTGGAATAAACCCTTCCCTGTCCCACGAGGAAGTCCCTCNCTGCTTTTTCCTCCCTCCTTTGCACACCTTGCCATCGGGAGGCAAGGCAAACCTGAGCTGGTGCTTCGCCTGCCCTCCAGCGCCGCGGTCAGCCTCCATCCCCCCGACCTGGGGCAGGTAGAACATTGCCCTGTGCTGAGATACCGTGCTAGCCGGCTCAGCACTGCAGCAGTGACCAAATTACTTTATTTTTAATGCAATAGGCATGAAAAGTACCAGTCTTTTAGCCCTGCAGCAGACTGTCTTCATGTCCTTCAATAAAATGCATACTGTTTTTAATATCTACTTGTTACGTTTGCTGTTTACAATACATCCTGCTCAGAGATATGGCAAAATTATGACAACTGCTATATATTACATGCTGATTTTATACTTAGGAATGCCATGAAAAGAAACATACTATCTTCCAGTTTTCATTTTTCGCTTTTAATTCCAATATTTGGAAAATTATGTTCTTAATCAGCTTCAGTCCTGAGTGTTTTCCAGGGATTTTATCCAGACATATTTAAAAGCATGACAAACTGTATCTCCAAGTAACATTTTTTGCCAAAAATTGAATTCTGAAATATAATTATCTATTATATTTCAGTGCACAGTATGGCACTGTGCTATGCAGAAAGAAATACAGAAGAGAACATAAAGAACGAATGTCTCCTTTAATGGGATTACAAAATCAAACCAGAATATTATGTAGATTTAGTGGTTGCTACAAGGTTTTCCTAAAGTGGGATGATGAAGAAAATCAATAATTCCATACTGTGAGTTACTTTATTATGTAGGGGGGGAATGCGAAATTTTTAAAACCTGTGTACAATCAAGGTAGACTGAATTAAAGTAAATATTTTGAAATCAAAATAATATCTCAGTTTTGTTTGTGGCACTGAACCTCAAGTCTGTTATTCTGCTATGAACCTACATCCAAAGATGTCCTGCTTCCTGGCATTGGCAGAGGTGGCCATGCATCGGAGGACTGCATTTCACAACTGCAATGATGCCTGTTGAAATGTTTCGATACTTTATGTATGGGTGCACAGAGCACTGGCTCTGCAAGGGGGAGTGGCTGTGACACTGCTTCCCCTGACAGGCTAAACCTGCATGAAGGGAAGTCTGTTCCACCCTATTCCAGTTTAGTAATTCTTCCCAGATACACCAACCTCTTCAATATCTTCTAAGTGACTTCAGATGTGTCACAAAAAAGGTATCATTAAAATGCTCATGCTAAAAAGCATATAAAAATGTTAAAGCAAATTGCTGTCTCCAACAGATATTTAATGCCTATCACATTCATAAGTAATGAAGTCATCACCAGTCATGAAATGTGAACCTAGTTAGTATAAAGCCATTTTATACACTTGATTACATTAAGAGTGTTACCTATGTTATCACCCGTACATCCATGGCTTTCAACACCTGGGGTACATATGGCATTCATCTTCCGTAAGAAATGTATTTTAAAAGAGTGATTTTCTATTTAAGCAGTGTTAAATAAAACATCATTAAGGAGGAGCATGAAACTTGTTCTATGAGGGGGAAAACTACAAACTACAATATCACATTTTAAAAATTAATAAATTTTTACAGTTACTCACAGAACAGGAAAACACATAGTATGCACTGAATTTCTTTAGATGGCTTCAGGGCTTCTACTGTTGCATTGAAGACAACACTTAAGATCTCTCTCCCTCAAAGTTATTTCTTCTCCACTTCTTTTATTTTTAATTTATCCAGAAACATGGTAGCTTCTTCGTAGCTAAAATGGAATATCAAGGATCCAAGTCACATTGCATAAAAAATATTCATAACCTTTCATTTCTATGTTTTGCCTACTCAGATTGATTTGGGAACAGTAAGAAGTTTTCTGGATGGAATAAATAATTTGGAAGTGTTCTCCCCCAACTATATTATTTATTACTTCTTAAAATAACTGAAATAGATTTAGGTAATAGCTCCAAATACATGGAAAAAGTGGCTTTAATGTATTCTTGACAATTTTTTTTATTTTATATAACAAGACTCATATTTTTTTCTGTGGGTTCTGTCTCCCATGTTAATGTGTTTGAGACTTCAGCAAGGTGCAAAAATGATTCGTGGCTTTTGATGTTAGAGGGATATTCTTTATTATAGATAAATGTAAATTAATTACTCCTATCAAGGTGTTTATTGTTATGTTTGGCCATGGAGACCCCATCACTTCTGCTGATATGTTTCATGACAAAATATGCTGCTGACCAAAATAACCTAAAAATGTGTCTATTTTTTAATGAGAGAAAATATAGGAAGAATTTGAGTAAATTGTGTGAGCATACAAAGTTGTTCTTGGATGGTTCTTTTTCCTACCCTGTTAATTTGTTTCTTGTTTTGGTGATTATTTTGTATGATTTTGTAAGGACTGTGTGGGTCCATAATCATAATAATCTTCAAATTCAAGTATTTTGAATTTAAATACAGTAATTCTATTTTTTTGTGGTTAAAATATTGCCATTTTAAAAATTTTATTCCAATTTATATTAATGACTGTATTTTATTTAAAATACACTTTGAATATTTGAAACTGAAAATAAAATAATCAAGTATTACTTTTAAAAATATAAATTTATAGTCTATTAAAGCACACTTCAAGTGGAAAGCATAGGGTTTTACAACTTGATTAATTCCAATGGAAAAATGGTGACTCTGAAAACTTATAACCAGTTCCATTGTTATTATTTCTAGTCATTTAGATTTGGGAAAAAAAAGATCCATGAAACATTAAACCTATTCTTTCCAGTATGTTAGAAAATTGTAAGGAAGTTCTTGATGGAATCTACCGTTTTCTCCACTTTAAAGTTTCGTGCTGAATCCTGCAACTAGTAGTATAGCTATTTTTACTCTATTGCTATATGATTTCTATATATTGCTATATAAATTGCTGTGTTAAAAAAATGTTTTTCGTTAATCAAGTATTGGATTAATGCTTGACAGTAGAACAAATACTCACTAAAATTCTCAAAGTCTTCAACTGCATTAGCAATTTTAAGATAGAAAATATATTTGAAAACACAAACTAGTAGGCCGTATTCTTTGATAGAGAGGAACTTTTTAAATTACCCCATCTTAGTTGAACAGGGGTAGCCTGCATGTGAATGGTAATGTTATCTTGAGCCATCATTTGTGGTAACTAGACCATAATGTTTGTTCCTACGCGTTACTTTTGATATTGCAAACATATCTCCATGATATTTTACTTCCTTTGGCATGATCCAGAGATTTATTCACATATATATTTGAGAATTATTTAGTTATTTCATGGAAATGGTTCTTGACTCATGACATTAAATGTAGGCCGACAGGTCTTCTTTTAACAATAAAAATGTAACCTTGGATATTTTACACATATTGAAAGTAGAATGAATTAATTTCTCCAACATCATTTAAGTTTTCACACCATCATTCATTCAAAACAGAATAGAAACATGGTTAATATGAATCATAGTTACTGGAAGTGTTTTTTCATACTGGAAGAATGCATACTGCAAAATACAATTTAACTCAAGGTAGAAAGACAAATATTTGAGTTATTTTTTAAAAATAAAATTACGTACTGGAGAGGGATTGATAATCCTTTCCCTGATTAAAAGAAATGCATTGTTGCATTATATTCTACACATATTTATTCCTTTTGAGTTAATAGGAAAAGAAGTTGGTAAAAAATATGCTCACTGTAATTAAAGAACACCTCAGGTTTTTTCTGTTTCTGGATGATTATTTACTTGATTTCATATGATATCATGTGTTTTATTCTGACTTGTTGATACAAAAAAAAATTACAGTATCTTTGTCACTTGGGAAAGGCATTTTAATAAAGAAAAAGAAGTACACATTTGTGCTAAGAGAGCTAGGAATTTTAATTCCGTTAAAAAAACTATAAAGCACTTTATGGCACTTAGAGGAAACGACGCATTTGAATATATTAAAGTTTCCTGTTCTTCATGTATTCAGTAGCAGGTATATTGTCTTCCTGAAATCCTAATGCTGCATTAGATTTTAATATGACAGCCTCTGCATGGTAACGAACTTTTATTATTAAATTTTAGTCTATGAAATAAAAAGAAAAAGAGTTCTTAATGCCAACATAATTGTTTTGGAAAGAAAGTACCAAATGACTGTGAAGTTCTGGATATAAATTTAAGACATTTTCCATAATGTTCACATGTTTCAGATAGTACTCAAGCTCATTAACTTTTTTTTCCCCCCAAACTTAGAATCAAATGGGTTGTGTAGAAAGGGGCACTTTGATGATATAATTTAGATATGTAATGTCTGATCATTTTCTTTCTCACTAGCTCATTTCCAGTTAAGGCTCGGTAAAAGTAAAACTGCCTGTCAAATATTCATTGTACAATGAACAATACTATTTTTTGGTGATGTTTAAGCAAAATGTATTGAGTAAGAAAGGGAAATATTCATTTCTCAATGCAACTGTTTTGCTTTATCCTCTCCAAGGGAGTATAAAGGCTTCTAGATTGAGGACCCCCCAAAAATAAAAAATATCAGATTTCTAGCTTCGTAATATAGGCTGCATAGGTCGTAATTTTACTTTTTTAAAAAATATTTTTAATGAGGGGCTTTTAATGAAAAATCACTGCAACATTAGTAGCCATTGGGACGGTGTAACAGGGATTTTTTTATTTTATGAGACTGTTTTCTGACACCAACCCAACTGCGGGAGTTCAGGACCTCTGTACACCAAATCAATATGATTTCACAGAAGCCATTTATTGTTTACATTACACTATACTTATGCATTTTTGCAGCTGCTCTTCACGTGATCACACACTACTTAATTGGTCCTTCTATCTTGTCCACACATTCTGCATGCACCTTTTGGAGAACTTGATTGGTCCTAGTCCAGGACGGTATAGTTCTTCTTTATCTACTTTCTTGCTGTCTTGTCATTCCATTTTCCAACGTCTTCTCTCCCAGTTTAGCACTGCTTACATTTCAGTAGCCTTGACGAATTCCTGAGGGCTCTGATAAGGGTAACTGAAGATAACTTGGCTGGGGCACGCTGTCAGAATTCGAGTGCATTACAACACCCAACTGCAGTTTTATGTATAGAAAAAAATAGCAACAAAGCCACACAGGCTGTCTCACGTATTATCAAAAGTCATACAGATTAAAAACTGTGATTTTCATCCTTGTAGATGAGAACTACAAATTAATCATAATCTCAATTAAGTTCTTCTGGAAAATCTTGAAAATTCTTTCTGTCTGCTTATCATCTGATAATGACGGCATCCAGATGTTGCGGTGGCTAAGTCCACTTTACACCCCCCAAAAGTGGTCTCTTCCCACAACACTGTGCTAGAAAGTTCTCCCTTTGTCTAGGTCCTGTTGGTCACTGGCCCTCTCCCCCCTCCCATCCCTTTTCCCATTGGCCCCTGTTATGTCACTCAACCTTGCCTCTGCCCCCTAGCCCTCAGACTACTGGTTTTGGATGCTCTGCTCGCCTTTGGGAGCTTTTGGGATAAAACCAGTGCAGGCTTTCAGTTCGGGGTTCTTGCCTCTGTTCCCTTCAGGTGTATTGCCATCAAACGCCTCAGAACTGCATGCAAAGAACCCCTCTCGCCTCTTTGTCTCCGGTTGGTGCACAGACTGTGTGTGTGAGTGGCTGTTTGCGACTATCTGCGAAGGTGAGATCGTGTGCAGTGTAGGTGCTAGGAGAGTGCCGCCTGAGCGTGTCCGTGAGGGACCCTGTGGAATATATGCGGCATCAACTCACTGAAGCCCTCCTTCTATATCCAGATAATGTCAATATCATTAATTTAATCAGCATTGTGGATTGCAAAGCTTGAGTTCTACCAGGGCTGCCCTGCCTTGACTTACTGCTTAGGTTGCTTTGTACTCTTGAAATTAATCTTCATTCTATTGCATTTCCAGATTTTCTTTCATGTTGCTTTTCCCTGGTGATATCCCAGACTTCATTTTGCATTGGAAAAACTTTCCTCCTGTGGTTGGTTGCTGACCAGGTTTCATCTACTTACTCTACTTTTTTGTTCCTTAGTCACTAAAAACAGATTAATAAAGAAAGATTCATAAGGATTTTACAGCAACGTGTATCTTTCCTACTTAATGTTACCTCTTGACCTTATGAATTTTCTGAATTCTCAAGATCTGTTACATGTTTCTTTTCGTATGTGGTGCTCTTCAATTCCATGTAAATGGAGCTCTTAGCTCAAAATATGATTTTCTTATGAAAGAAAAATTGCTAAATTAATCTAGGGGTAGCACTCTTTGATAAACTCATATTGTATTTTATTCTACATTCCATTTACACTTGTGCCTTTAATTGTGCTATTCTTTGAAATAATTTCTGAAACTTTGCATATGGTTAATGTTAAGCTAATGTGCCCTTCATTTCATGTATTACTTTTCACACTTTATAAATCTGGGACAGTCCCCTCTCACAGTCCTTGGCCACAGTTAGACAGATTTATGTAAAATACAGTAAGTTTTATATTTTTTATGTGTTCCTTCTGAATCCTGAACACAAATTGTTATTTGATTCTGACTCTTTGAATTATACCCAGATGATCTCTAATCCAAATTTTTTTAATGCTTCATTTTACCTTACTTTCGTTGTGGTCCTATTCGTTCTCTTCTCATTTGTTGTATTTGTGTCTCAAACAATTTTTACTTTCTTCTACAGCTTTTGATTATTCAGTCTTACATTTATTTTTCTCTTGGTGAAGGAGGCTTCTAAATATGTCTGCTTTGCTAGTCAGCTTTTCTTATTTTCAGCATCTTTTAAAGTTTTTTTTCTCTGACAATGATTGAATCACTCTTTCTTGGAACAATTATTCATTCTGAGACTTTTCAGATAATATTTTATCGTCTTTTAAGTAGAGATACATAAAACTTTGAACCCCAGCATTTCTCTATCTCCTCTATAATCAAATCCTTCATGATCTAGTAGTAGTTCACTAAGTTCCTGAGATTGTCAAATTTTTGCTTATTGCCTGATCTTCGAAATGTTCTGCCAACTTCACTGTTTTCTTCCCTCTCTGAATTAATCTTCCTTTCAAGTCAGTGAAGTCCTTATTTTAATCCCCAAATTTGATTTCCTGCACACATAGTTTAAAAACATCTATTTATTTACCAACCCGTTGCCATTTATTTAAGTTCTCTTTGGTTGCTTCTTATTTCCAGACACTCATTGTTAACTAAGCATCTTCAATTAGTACACAAATGCAATCCATAGATCTTTGCACATTGGGGAAATCTCGTGGTGCCAAAAAAATGTCTCTTTTTTTGAGCTTTTTTGTCTAAGAGGAACATGGGAAGAAAAAATTACATATCAGTGTGATGGTTTATGCCATCTGGAATGCATGCAAAGCATTCTGGTGAACTTACCTAGCTGGATCAAATAATTCCCTCTGCCAACCTTTTGGGGGAATTTGCTATGCAAAACAGGCAATGCCCTGGCTACTCTCTATAGAGCTGTCAGTCTTCACCACTTGCTTAGACAGTATATTGCACCTGGCAAAAGAAAAGATGTCTACAGAGAACTCTTGACTGGGTTAATTGATTCTTTTGTTAATATGTGTGATTCATAGTCTCAGTGTTTAAGTCTATCCACATTATTCCTCCTACATTCAACAATATATGTAAATTATCATTTATCACATAAAAGCACAAGAAAAGAAGCCATGAAATAAAATCTACATTGGTGACAGGTAGAAAGTATTAAAATATAAATAGGTATTTATTAATCAGAAAACTTTGGCCAGTCATATTATGAGCAAAGGTTCTCAGTACTTAAAACTGAGATGTCAAGCTATAGACTGCTTAGTACAATAGTACAGTACTACTCTTCTACTACTCTCAGATTCGCCCCTTGGATTCAAATTCTGTGGTTTAATTTATTTTTTTTAATTTTGAAATTTGAACAAATTCTTTCTCTTCAAAGACAGACTTGGCTAACATTAAAAAAGAATTCAAACAAATTCATCTCTCCTAAACGCTCTAGGATGCTGACCTTCAAATTGTACTCTTACATCTCTACTCTAACAGAGCAGTAAGGTCACACCATGGATAAGCCCTGGGATGCGGGCTTATGAATTTTCATTCCATATCTTGAATGACTCCTGTGTGGAACACTGTTGTTGCCCGTAATACAGGATAGATTGTTTTCTTTTTCCCTTTTGGTCAAGGGAAAAAACCTGGTCATACCGCTAAGATATTTTGCTTTCCTCAGTGATTAAAGTTATTAGTTAGATGAACCACATCAGTGCTCATAATTGACTCCTGTGAGATGGAATAATAAAGTCAGTTGGAAAAAAACCCAGGAATTTTATAATTATAGGGAATTTTGACTGAGAAAATTTTACAATCCCATCTAGTGTAAAGTTTAGAAGTAAAGATCTGTTTTTCAATTGGTTTTTTGATAGTTCTTTTAAATACCTCTTCCACCATACTAGACTTAATTTAAAGAGTTTCTCCTTTCTTCCCTTTCTTTCTGCCTTTCCCATTTTCTTCTCCTTCTCATGTTTTTCCCACATGTTGAATAACTTCTGTTTTCATGTTCTTCCCACTCATTTTCTCTATTTTCCTTCTCTCTCAAAACCTGGACACTGTGAAAAAAATTTGCCGCTTTGCCTGTTTGGTCTTCTTAACTCTATTCTGCTCCTCTTTTTGCTGCCCTTTCTGCTTCTCCCTTCCTTGAAAAAGAGTACATTGAAACAAATGCTGTTATATTAATATTTGTCTAACTTTATTTGAACTGTGGCCCCTCCCTGTTTTCATTTTTTAAATAAAACCCACGACACATGTTTTGAAAGTCCCATGTATAACCTTGATGAATATGTGATTGCATTATCAAGGAATTTTAGAGCAATGGATGTAGGTGTTCATGCATTACTTGCTAATTATGCTTGTAGCTAGAAAATAATTTAAAAAATTTCATGTGTTGGTTTTATAATTTTTTTAAGATGATGAGTCCAAGAGATCTATGGTGAGTCTAACAGTAGCTTCTGGAACCCGCCACGTGGGGCTCCGTACGGCAGCTTTCTACTTTTGTTTCATCCCTACGATGCGACAGGCAGGACAGCAGAAAGACATTGAAAGTGCAAAACAACTTTTTTATAAGTAAAGGAGATAAGCAGAACAGTGAAAACATATCTTTAAGGCAGAAGAGTAAGGAATATTATTTCTAATGTATTGATAATTCAAACAAGTTTTAATTTGAAAACATAATGAAAAAAGTAACCTATACAACCAATAGCTATACAACAGAGAAAAAAAAAAAACAATTCAATGACTTTTTGCTTGTGGTATTGATTTTCCAGTTACTTCAGTAACAGGAATTTCTTAAGGTGCCCTCCTCCTGCAAGTTCCAGCTATTCTTTCCTGTGTCATATGCCTCATAGTTTATTGTGTCCCCACCTACTGACCTCTGGGCTGTGCAGGAAGCATGAATGAACTGCTGGAAACAACAACAGAGCACCTTGAATTCCCCACAAAGAGACTTGTGACAGTATACTTCAGTTATAATTTTGAGGAGATGCTAGAATAACAAAATACTTTCCTTCTTTATATGTACAAACTCTTACCTGGAGCTGTAGAAAGCCTTGAAGCAGGACTTAGTAGTGATAAAATATTACTTCTTATTGTATCACAATATGTATTTGATTTTGACCTTACCAAGAAAAGCTGCAGAAAACAGAGTAAATTAGGTAATTGTCCTTTCTACAGATTTGCCTTTAATTCTTGTTGATGCACAGGAGAATTTCAACAAGTTACTCATTTGCTATGGGAGCTATCATTTTTCCGACTCAACAGACAAATTTTAATTTAGGAGTGCCATGAAGGCTTGTAAAGGAAATATAACTAAACTTAGGATTCATAAAACTTTTAAGCTATTTGCTAAAAGAATCTTCTTTAGGGTAACATTTTATTTCTGAAAAAAAATACATCACTAGAACCTGAGTATGTATTTCGATGCATTTCAGTATATCTGGAAGAAAAGCTAGCTATTAATAAATACCTGTCCTTCCTCATCTGTTTCTGATTCATAATTTATCAAGTTGGGCTGCAAAACCAGGCATGGTAATTTAATATATTAGTAAAGAAAGCCTGTCTTAAGGTTATCTATTTACTTCAGTGTATTCACCACCTACACTTCAGACAACAAACACTGAAGAATAGTCTTAAAAAAGCCAAACTCTTTCCACAGTTTTAATAGGATTTGAAGTGTTTCTGAAGTGTTTCTCAAGATTTTTACTTGTGTTCACTTCTTCCTCTCATCCTGTCCTAAACTTGTCTGCTCCTCTGATAACAAAGCCCACCCTGCCTGATCTCCCATGACATAAAAGTTTAATGCAAATCTAAGATGGAAATACAGTGAGACTCATCTAGGAGGTAGGAGAATAAATTATTAAATATGTACATAATGTGTGATTTTGCACAGTCTATGTACTTCATTTTGTACTTAAATAGTTGGGGTTTTTCTGGTTTTCGTTTTAAGTGAGAGAAAATTTTCTGCAGTGTGTTATTTACACAGACTTTGATGCTTTTGATCTGATCTGAAAAATGCTCAAAACCTAAAAGGTTGAATTGTCAGGTGCAGGTTACTGTAGTTCAGCTAGCAAACACAGAGTGATTCTTCCACCTCCCACTCCAAGCAGTAGAGATTGAGGTCAAAGACCCCAATTTCTTCATTGAGACTTTTCTGTCACCATTTAAACATTGTATTTTAACCTTTGAGTTTAAAGCATGGATGAAAAATTGCAACCATGACCCTTCCTTATTTGGGGGGGAACAAAAGATTCTTGTTGAACTAAGGCTTTATAATTTGTGCAAATATACCTTACAGAAAGAAATGTTGGCAAACAATAATTGAGGTGAAATTTGAAGTCGTGTCCTAATTAGAGCTTTGCAAACCTTAAAACTTGGCCCAGAAGATCTGGAAGAGAGTTGGTTACTTCAGACAGGCTAAAAGTTCTTTTAATACTGGGCTCCTGCATAGGTCTTCCAAATTCCTGATTTTCAGCCTTTTGAATGAATAGTAAGATGAAGAAAAAATGAGTTAAATTGTAAGACATTTGGAAGGAAAGTGTCATTCAAGGGAACAGTGGTGATGATACTAACAGAGGTTTTGAATATTTTACAGATTAGAGAAAGATTTTTACTCATATTGTGTGAAACATCTCAAATATATGCATGCAGAAAACCTAAATGCACCTTCTGCCTGAGATGATGTTTACCTGCAATACAGGTAATTATTGAGGGGCTCAGAGGGTATGTCAATACACTTAAAGGCAGGGCTGCTATGCGGAGGGACCTAGGTAAGATGAAGGGACAATGACCATAAATTGAGAGAAAAGGTGTTCAGGCTGGATCTAAGGAAAAGTTTATCTCTGAGAATAGCTTAGCAGTCTGCCCAGAGATGCTGTGCAATCTCCATCCTTGAAGATTTTCAAGACCCATCTGGACAAAGTCCTCAGCAACTGGACATCTGACCTCCGAAGTGACCCTGCTGTGGGCAGGAGGTTGGACTGGAGACTTCCTGAGCTCGCCTGTGACATGAGCTGTCCTTGAATGTAATTTAAAGTTAAAAAATAGTAAGAGGTCCAGGGCACAGGATCCATTGTCCATGGTGCAAGAGTAAAAATGAGCAGACTTACACTCATCCCCTTATTTCTCAGAAATTTCTAATATGAACTTTTTCAACTGACTTCTTTTCTGATCCTCTCTTCCCTGTTACTTAAATGGAGTTGAAACAGCATTTATTCTCCTCTCAGGTTTTATCTAGGCAAAGGTTCACTTATAAGCTTCTAAGTATAATAACAAAGCTCTTCAACTCACAATATTAATTAATTTTAAAAGAGTTTTGAGGCTAGGACCCTGTACCTTGAGTTGCACTTCATGTGTTTTGAGCCTTGTCAGCTATTCATTTTAGGTATTAGATGCTAAACTGAGACTAGTTTTTAATTTGCCCAAATTAAAAGTATTGTCTCACCAAATATTTAAGCCACAGAGTATCTCCATTTTCTTATTATAAAAAAAAAAAAAATTATCTTGTGTGCGTCGATTAAATTTGGGATAGATTTAGGAATTACCCTAAGACTGAATCAAGTATGCCATCTAAGACATATTCGCTAGTTATAATGTCCCTGCATTATATAAACTAGCAAAAGACTTAATCTGAGTGAATTAAGAACTTCAGGTGTCTTAACAGAGATACATAACTTCTTGGGTTAGTTTACTTTTGTGTGACATCAATTCTGATACTAGTTAAAGACAGAAAAATAATAAAACATAATGAATAGTCAGTTGCTGGAAAATTGGAAGATAAAACTTCTATGCAAGTAGAGAAGTAGTGCACCTGAGGCTGGGAGAATTTTAAGATAAAGTTTAAGAATTCAGAATCACCTTAAATTTTTATTTGGATGACAGATAGCTGCTCCTCTTAGAATACACATACATGAACTTCAGAGAGCTAAAGATAAATGAAATATTTCACTATTGATGAGAAAATCCCCTAAAAATGCAAGCCAATTCTACAAAAAAAAAAAAAGAAAATCTCGTGTTAGTGTATTTGTCAGGACTTGGGAAAATGCTGGAAGAACCAAACCAAGATTGCAGTTCAGTGGAGTCTTCTTGAGACGAGATTGAGGGTAATACATTTGAAAAATCATGGTTTAACTGCATTATATAATACATTTTTGTTGTACTGGCACAAAAAAATTAGTTGAAAACTTACTCAGAACTAGAAATTGAAGGATATATTTTTTCAGCATTACGACTTTTTTGATTCTGTTTACTTAACAGTTTCTTGAATAGCTGTGATGATGCAGGAACAAAGGGCATATATAGGTGAGATTGAAAATCTGATGCAAAAGACACTTAAACTGTGTTGTCCAGAAAAAACCTGCATAATCACATTTCCACAAATCTTGTTCAACTGATAGTGTTTCCAGGATCTGATGGCTCTTGTTCATTCAGATTTTCTGCAAAGATGCATATTCATTCCAAACTCCCATTGCTTGATTCAGCCTGTACTCCAAGACTGAGTGTCCTGGGGTAACTTTATGATGTGTATCTTCTATTGCTGCTCTATGCCCAGAAATTAATTTTGTGCCTTTCTGTGCCTTTAAACTGAGCCCGAGAGGGGGGAGAGGAAAAAAAACAAGCGAACTTTTCAAAACAGTTGTTCAAGGACACAGGCACACACTCCTCTGCTTTCTGCTTCTGCAGCAGCAAGGGCAGAGGAAGCACCCTTCTTGCTTTTCAGCCAGCTTTCAGCTCCTTTTCTCCGGAGGGAGACGGAGAGGTGAACTTTGTTTTCCTGGGACTTCTGGACTGTTTCAACATCAGACCACATCGGGAGAATTTTCCACCGAGGCCCAGAGGTGGCCCACACTGACCCAGCGCCGAGGAGGAGGAGAGAGACCACACCTACAGAAGGACTCTGAAGTCTTCCCAGGTTTCTCTCCACAGCAAGGGATTTCATTAGTTAGCATTATTATCCTTTTCCTGTGTGTTTGTTAAATAAATAGGTTTTTTTATCTCTTTCACTTTCCTCTTGAGGAAAATTTCTTTTTTCCTGAACCTGGTGGAGGACGGGTGATTGCAACCTGCCTTCTATCAGAGGATATTTTCCTCCAAAATTGTCCAAACTGGCACACTGAGCAGTTGCAGAATATTGCTGAAATTGCCTTAACATTATCCCACTTCTGTGTTTTGGAGGGACTTTTCTCCCTCTTTACATTCTCAGAATGGAAAGATGCAATCAAAACCTTAGATTTAACCTACATAAAATTTTCCCTTTACCCACTCTTTCTATACACCTATTACACTTGTGTTTTTCTACCAACATACTTTTAGCCTGTTCTCACAGGGTCCTCTTTATTGCTTACCAGACACAAGAATTCAGTTAAGTGCTCTAACCAGCATGATTACCATTGTTCAAGCAGCAGGTACGACCCCCCTGATAGCCTTCACCCAAAGCTCCAGTGCAGGTGGCAGCAGGGTTAAAGGCAGTGCCACTTTATGTTTGACATGGTGACCTGGTAGCTGGGGAGGCTGCAGATTGAAAAGCATTGCTTGTTGTAACCCAGTGGTCAACATACATACACTTCTGCATCCTCACTTGATTTAAAACTGTTGTTACTTTCATGGAGCAGTGAAATAGTGGAAATGCAAGGATCTTTGAGATGGCTAAGCTGACACAATGGCTCAAAACTTACATCAAACCCCATTTTCTCTCTTGTTCTATTCGCTTTCCGAATCAGATGGTTTTGCTTATCTGACCCTGCAGTACAAAAAGACCCAGCTAAATAATTTCAACATAAAACAATTACTCTTACTAAAACAAGTAAACTTGCTTACTGGTAGTTTATGGCCTAAAGAAACAGAAAATGGGATCAGCTGATCTCCATAACTGGTGTGATCTATGCAAGTGGAAGACAGAACTATACCTTCCAGTGACAGCAAGAAATTGTTCCTGTTTGGAGATTTTGTGAAAAGTCAACTTAAATATTTGGTTCAGCTGATGTGTGGGGGCTTGTTAGGCTATTGCAATTTTATTTGAAATAAGAAGGCAGTTGAAGAACAATTAAAATGTTAAAAGGGTCATCTGTTTGTAGAGATTTTCTGATGGGGATAATTTTTTTTCCTCTCTATGTATATAATTATAAATGGGATTTTGAAGCTTGTGTTTTGTTCAGACTATGAAACCACTATTATGGCTCTTCTTTCCCCTCTGTTTTGTTCACAGTTTCATAACTTTTGTCTCTACCTTCAATTTTTCAGACCACTTTCTCCTTCATATCCCTCCACAGAAATGTTCATCATTAGACTGGAATGTATAGCAGATAAAGAAAATTTAGTGTTCTTTTTGCTCACTGCAAAAGGTAAGCACATAGAAAAATAACGTATATGACATGTACATATAAGTAACATATATGACATTCCAGAAGGTATTTGGATTTCAAGCAGTTAAACCTGACTGTTTCCGAGCACATATAAGCAGTAATATTTTAAAACTAATGCCACAGTTTTTGTTACTGATGCTGTGATGTTTTCTTCTGTTTTGTCTTTTTATGGAAACAGAGTATATTTGGATTTATAATGGTTGAAGATTGCAGCCCAGTTCCTAAAACAGAAGAGCTAAGGAAGGATAGAAATTTAGAGCTAAATTCTTGAAAAATAACAGGAAGATTTCTTTGAGAGCAATGGATTAATTTTGATTTTCATAGAGTAATGTGCTGATATAAAATATTAAAATATTAATTCAAATTTTAAATTATCTTTCTTAGAAAAATACCACCGTGCATTTCATTGTAGCATTAACGTCCACATTTATACAATGTGAATTTAAGGGGAAATGAAGTAAAATCCAGAACTATAGAATTTACATGAAAGGTATATGAAAAACCCTCTTTGTGATATTTTAAAGCTATTAAATAAAATACTTTATTGATAAACTTAGCTGGATATTCTCAAAAAATTAAAATTGTTATTGAGTTTTGGAAGAAACTAAATAAAATTCTTATACTTTTTAATGTTTAAAATAAGTTTTAAAGGTAATTTTAAAAATACTTCTATTTTGAATATTTACTAAATCTGGGATAAAATAGTAGGAATTTTTGCAAAAGGAAGGAAAAAAAGTCTATACCCATATTTAGGAGAGGCACATCAGTAAGAAAAAGTGTAAAAAATGTAAGCTCTGAAGGCAGCTATCAAAGATACCAATGACACATGAAATATGAAAACAGCTGGAAATTAATCAGTGAGAATAAATCAAATGAAACCAAAAAATCCAGACCATACCTATGAAAAGCAGTGCTGCAGGTAAAAAAATAGTAAATTAAAGGAGGAAGAAATGCTGCCATGGCATAACAACTAGTAAGAGCTAGCATGTATCTAGCAAAAGGGGGATATGATTTTACTGTTGGAGGAGATCTACTGTGTAGAGAAAATTTAATTAATCCCAGAGACTGAAACAGTAGCAGTAGTAATGCATTTTAAAAGAAATTAAACAATGGCAATACTTTGATATCGATGTTCTTTTAAAATATACTTAAAATACAGATGACCACACACAGGACACTAATACAGACAGTTACAAGAATGTGAATGATGTATAACATATATATATATATCTCATCATCATATATATTTATGTATATAACACATATATTCTGTGACAAAGGAAATAGGCCTGAGACTCAGTCCCACACAGGAAGGTGTTCTAACTACCCTCAAGTGAGCAACCCAAGCCCAGAAAACTCAGCTATCAGGTCCAAAATAGTTTCTCGGTGACTATTTGTGATGCCATGATGATTCAAATGTTCCAGTGTTCAAGTATTCCACTGAGACTGAGCTAGATAAGGGATCTCAAAATGTGCATTAAATATTCATCTTTGGTTTAAATCTCAGCATACGCCAGAATTCCCTTGCATAACTTTCTATATACAACATACATTAAAAAGGTGTATTTGCTTGAAATTCTGTTTTTAGAGCATATCTTAGTCTAAACTACCTTAGACAACCTCTGGTTTTGTAACATAAAATTCTGTATGATCCTGAATTTGCAAAGAACCAAACTCTCCTGAATGGCATTCAGATTCATCTTAAAATCAGAGAAAAAGTCAGTGAACTTCTACTGAAATTCATCTTTTTTAGAGAACCTTGGATAGAAGTTTGATGGCAGATGTAAGCACAAGTTAGTACAAGTTTAATCAATTACGTGAAATAGAGTTATTCATACTGGCTTTGAATAAAGTAATTTTCCATTCTAAAGTAAATCGGAAGCCCAGGTTAGCAGGCAATTAAACAGAAACATGTTTGATATAATTTTGGCCAAATAGTTTGTGAATTGTTTTGTTTATATTTTCCTTTTCCTTTTAGAGATTTTAAATTGAGTATTGTCAACAAAAATTAAATTAATCTTGGCTTAAGCCAGATGTACTCTGTCATTCTACAAGTGAACTGACTATAACTCTGCCTCTATATTTAGCTCTTAATTTGCAAAAGAATTTGAGAAAATGTTTCTAAGACAAAAATCTAAGGAAGAAAATTAAGGAAATCTCTACTGGATTTTCCCAAGTAAGATTTTCTTTTTGCTCTTCTGCTGGGGAATATGGGACAATTTCCCTTTTTAAGGAAACCTTTGGGTCAGGCCCAAATCTCATAGATTTCCTGTTTGCTTACTTCATATATTTCAGGTCAGCTAAATGCCAGAGATGATTACAGATACTCTTTACTTTTAGATTGTTCTACCTAACTGGCATAAAATGTCATGACTCCAGGGAATGAGTCACATCATTCACCAGCTGATTTAAACAAACTGTATAGCTGTAGTGTGCTGGGGAAGGTCTGACAAAAAGCAAAATTTGTTAAACTTTTTTGAAGTATATCTAAGGCCATTACACATTAAATTTCAGTGTTTTAAGAATTTATAGATTTTAATGTATCCCTCTGCCTGGAGAATGTGAGAGGCATGTTTGATTAAAGGTATTTTCAAACCCAACTACTCAGCAACTGCACTGAGTTTTAGATTGGTAAGAAGGAAACTTCAGGCTTGGTATGGTATTATTAAATAATAAAATGTAAGCTAAAAATAAGGCAGAGAATACAGTATGAATAAATTGAAAATATTAATGAGCCAATGTAATGAGAATGCATTCATTTTTAATGTTATTTTAAGTAAAAATATGAATACTTTATGTGTTCTTTTAAAGGTTTTCTTGAGGCAGTGACTATATACTTATGCATATTACAATGAAAACCTATTTTTCCTGGTCCTGTAGCAATGTATATAACTACAATGCTCTTTCCTTGATATGGTAAATAATACTTAAATTAAGTATTTATCCTCTCAATTTTTCTTTGAAATAGAACCTGCCGAATGTATGTAGAGTATTTTATAGCTCGTTAATACATAATAAAGTGTTTTGTTGTAAATGTAATTAGGTATGCAGCAGAAGCTTTCTGAGTCTGTGGAAATGTTAGTTGTGACCATATATACGTTTTCAAGCTGCGCATTGACTCATAGTTCTCCTGGAAGCTCTGGTGGAAGAGGCAGGGCACTGTCTCACTGGAGGTGATACATGTGGGGTGTAACCTCAAGAACAACACTGTGCTCCTTGGTTTCCCCTGGTCCTCTAAGGTGAAATATGTTGCACGTTGAATGCAATGAGCCTTACATGTTCCCAGCTCACCCTTCTCTCCTGCAATCTTACATGGAAAAAGAGATGTAGAAATCCAGACGCAAAGCCTTTATTACCTTGATCCTTTTGGTGAAATGGAAATATTAGAATTTAAATGCAATGAGAAGCACTTAGGAAGGGGTTTGGGTGTCAAAAATAAAGTATCTCAAGCTGTTTTAAAAACATTTTAAAATTACCTAGTTTATATTTGATACTCCAACTTATTGTTTTCTGGAGTTTTTCTGTCATTTATACCAGACCCTGTAAGGATCTCTGAAAGGTTGCTAAATATATTGTTTAGCCACTTAACTTCAAGTTGGCATTTACCTTTAACTTCCATCTAATATGTATATCATATCCCAAGTTTCGTTTCTCTGGGTGAAAATGACTCTGCTGGTAGTAGCTTTGATATTGGTGTGGCTGATCTTGCACAATCTGTTTGACTTTCCCAGGGCTTATTCAGTACACCTCTTCTATGAATTTCTCTTTTCTGTAGGCAGTGGTAAATAGAATGATGGTTTGGCTGACCATATTCTTTCAAAGTGAAAATAAATGTTATTTTGATATCTGAAAAAACCTCATAGCATTGTCTTGTCTGTAAAAGTCTAAAGGGATATGAAGACCGTGCTGATGTTACTGCATAGACTTTAGCCTTTTCTGGACTTTCCCAGAGGAGGATTAATTGTTTTTCATATGGTGGTGGGCTGACTCCAGCCAATGGGAAAGCTCCCACACAGACAGTTTTGTACTATCATTCAGCAGGATGGGGGAGTGAGTTAGAAGGGTAAAAGCAAGAAAAACTCATGGACAAAGGCAAGTTAATAAGTAAGAAAACCACCAAAACAAAAGAAAAAGAACCCAAAGCGATCTCTCATCATGTCCCACCAGCAGACCAATGTCCACATATTATGTCCACACAACCCATGAGCAGTGACTTTTCTAGAAAAGCTCTCCCTCAGTTTTATTGCTGAGCATGACACCATAGGGCAAGGAATGTCCTTTTGGTCAGCTGGAGTCAGCTGTCCTGGCTATGTCCTCTCCCCACTTCTTCCCCACTTTGAAGGGGAGGAGAGTGAAATATTGTACAAGCACTATTCAGCAGTAATTAAACCACTGGTTTGGTCACAAGTTTGAAACACAGCAGCAAAATGCCAGTTATGAAGCAAATTAAATCTGCCCTAGCCAAGAGCAGTGCACATTCAGCTGCCTGCTGGGGGGCAAACAGCACAGAGAATGAATCACAAGTTAAGGTAAGAGAGTTCTTAAACACACACTGTGTTCCTTGCCCCGATACTCAGAGTTTAGCTATCAAAGTTAGAAACTTTTTTGTGCTCTCAGTCTCATACTTGTCAATGATGAAACACAAAAGGAGAGACTTTACTCCTCCTCATTCCGTGGTGATTCACACAAATTAGGTAGAAATAAGTCTTTTCCTGTTTTAAATGCACCTTCCTGTGCCTGTTATAAAAAACAGCAAAACAAATATCCATATTTTTTGGCAAAATTAAAATAAGAAATACAGTTTATAAAGCAATGAGGAAAATATAATTTCTCTATTGCTGTGAAAATTTTAAATTAGAATTACATTCTGTGTTTTTAATCAACTGTTTTTTTGTTTCATGTGACCAGTTTTGGTAATACTGAAAAATAAGTTATTTGTGGATTTTGGTTTTTCTAGGTAAATCTGGGAAAAAAAAAAAAAAATATATAAATAAATATATATA
>VZTI01004199.1:86272-131846 GCA_013397865.1 Struthidea cinerea
AAATATATATATATATATATATATGACTTTACAAGAAAAGATGAGAGAATAAAGAGAATTTTATTCTTCTAATGCCTTGAATTATAATATTATTAATATTACATTTGTAATAAATAAAAGGCTAATTGATCTCTTTGCAGGTGATGTCTTTATAAAGATTTCTCTTTAGCCTGGTGGCGGACTATTTATTTGTAATTTTATAAGTCATAAGAATATACGAGGACTATTTTTTCCATACCATTATTTATAAATTGAATTATGAGTATCCTTTTTCTTCCACTGTTAATCCATTGAAATAAACTTACCTATGTCCTAAAAATGCACAATAAACCGAGATGTTACTGACAATTGTTGACAACTAAAGCTCGGAGTCGTGGTGAAAACAAATTACCTGCCAATGCATGAAGGTCAAAAACATTGTCAGCACCATTATAAAAGCATGACTGTGACCTGATTCATCTTATGTTTGCCAGTTTCCCAGTTCCCCTGTGATAGCTGCTCAAAAGCTCTACTTGAAGAGGTGAGAGTAAAAGGGGATTATATTAATAGGGATCATGTAATATTTGCCGAGCTGGAGATCTTTCTGGACCAAAGAAGGCATTTTATTTATTTTTTCCTACTGCTTTTTCTCTAGAGTTCCACAGAAATAGATACAATTACTGTACAAAAAAACATCTTTTTTTCCAGGATTGTGGTAGCAGGAGGTATATACCCATTTGCTGGATGTGAAAACTGGATTTGTACTATATTGCACTCTGCTAGAAGGGACTAAAATTAATTTAACTGCACTAAACCTTTGATCATGTAGCTGGCCTTTCCTTTGTTTAAGCTCCTTGCCTTTCTGACTAGAATCTGCTTTTGTCAGCACAGCAGCAAGTGACATATGGTACTTTTGTTGTTACTTGAAATAATCTTCTGTAGATCAGCTGGATTTCCCAAAAGAGCTTTGCATTCAACATTAGAGAGAGAGAGGAGATGAAAGAGAACCCGAAATCACTATACATTCCATGATTAAAAATCTCAGTAAAGTAAGCTGCCCCATTCAAACCAATATACTGACCTCACATTTTTAGCAAGTAAAAGAGGACGGAATCTGCTCTGTGGCATATGAAAATCTTGGGAACTCTGATTTAGGTGGTGAAAGAGGAAAAGTTGTGAGTCTTGTGTTTTAGGGATTTTTTAAAATGCCTGAGGTATTCAGACAATTAACTTACTAGCAGCTGGCTTTGACTTTCCTTCTGATACATAAAAAAAAGATGGTTGTTCATTGTTCTGGATTACACCCTTGTTCCTATTTCACAGCAGCTAAATGTTGACCTGCCAATGGAATTTTAAATTGACATCATTTTAACACATGTAGTATCTGTGCTTAAAAATTCCCAGACACAGCAATATTAATCCCCACACAGACATATTAAAAAAAAAATTTAAAAAAACCCAAACTCAATATGAAGCAAAGTCACACACAGACAATGCTGAAGCAGATATTGTTATATATTTGGCATTACAAAATGTTCTCATTGAAGTTAATGGACAGCATAACATAGAAACTGTTCAATGATTTGTATTCAGAGACAGCAGTCCGTATTTTTTCTGCCCACCAGCACAGCATATCCTTTCTTTTTTTCAAGTTATTGCATATTGATGGGATACTTTTCCACTGACAGGCAACAAAAAATTAAGGCAGCACTTACCCCATCAAAGTGGCTGAATGAATGGGAAGGTTAATGCCTCAAACTAAGTTTAAGTTAGTTCACATTTTTTTAATAATTGCTTTCTGCATTAAACTTGTTTTAAACAGGAATATGACTCACAGCTCCTACAGGCTAAGTTACGAGTGTATGATGGAAGACAGTTATGCTTCAAAGCCTACGAATTCAGATAAAAAAATTACCGTAACTTTCATAAGTATTTCAAAGGTCAGTGAAGGACTGGAATGTTGCATGAAAACAAAAAAGAGCTATGGGCAAACTAAATAGAATTGATAATGACCTTTAAATCAATGAAGAATGAAAATCATAAAATACTTATCCATATGGAAGAGCAAAGATTCTCATAAAAAACTTCAAGAACTGGATACAAAGTAAAATAGCTCATTATGACTGGAAATGACAGACTGGTAATGTACTAAGGCAAAAGATTTCTCTTACACAGAAAAGCCTCCAGGGAAATTTCATTTAAACAAGTAGTGTACAGCGTGTATATTTGTGTGGATGTGTGCCCACATGTATGCACACATCTCTAGGCTGGACTTAATGAAGCCAAGGGCAAGTTTCAATGTCCTACTGTTGCATAAACCTGGAAGGATTTTTTCTTATACTCCATTTTAAAATAAAAATTTAAAATACATTGTAACAAGTGAAAAGTTTTACCTCATTAATTTTAATTTCCTGTTTCATTTTCTGTATGTTCATTTCTGTGTCTATTGTGATACCTGGCTAAAATTCCACTGTGACATTCTTATTTTCATACAATATAAAGCTGGTGTTTTATATTTTGGTAGGTTTTGACCAGAATGTATTCAAGAGAATATTAAAAAATATTAAATACATCAAGAGAATATTTTTTAATAATTTTTCTCACAACAAATGAGAATAGTAGTCATGATATAACTGTGTTTACTTCCCCCTGCAGTGATAGAGAATCCATTGAAACCAATGCAGAGATTTCATTAATTTACACATGATTTGCTGTTACAGAAAGGATTTCAGGATCAAGTGACTGACTTCATTGGAAGCCAAGAAGGCTTATCATATGTGAGTTCTTAGTAATTACAAAGATTCATTCAATTAGAAAACCAAACAGTCAATTTAAGGAATAATGAATGGGTAGAAGAATTCCTTCATCCTGAACAGCTAAATTTTCTTGCTATAAAGTCTCTACTGCTTCACATAATGCAACACAAACTAGAAATTCCAAGATTCTGGAATTCTGCTAATAAAAGCTAGGATTACTCTATGTTTGAGAACAGTTGCTATATGGAATGTTCCAACTATTTCTGAATAGCAGACTAACCCCAAGGTTGAACTGAACCATAGGAGGACATTTCAGAAAGCACAAAACAAGAGTTTGTACTTAAGAAAAAATACATATCCTGAGAATTAAATTGAAATCAGATTTTTAAAATTTTTTCATGACTTGATGGAAAGGTACACAGGAATTGTAGCTTGAAAAGGTGCAGAGTCTAACTGTGAGTATACAAGATGTAATGCTGAAGAAAATAAGTATCAAATTACCAGGTCCCTCATTGATACTAATGTATTTTGTTCCTTGGAAAGGAAAATCAGCATAATAAAAACATCTGCTGACCCTTCATCCTCCTCTACTGCATGCTCTAAACAGAGCATGAAGAACTCAGAAACCTTGGTGCAATTACATTCTTCTTTGTGGTGGGCAGCGATAGGATCCAAAGTAATGGCATGAAGCTGTGTCGGGGGAGGTTTAGGTTGAGTATGAGGAAAAGGTTCTTCACCCAGAGGGTGGCTGAGCACTGAAACAGGCTTTCCAGGGAAGTGGTCACAGCACCAAGCATGACAGAGCTCCAGAAGAGTTTGGACAATGCACTCAGGCATACGGTGTGACCCTTGAGGATGGTGTTGTTCTCGACCAGGAGGTGGACTTTGGTAATCCTTTTGGGTCTCTACCAGCTCAAGATATCTGTGATTCTATGATTCTAAGACATGCATCAATTCCTTTGTCAATTTCACTTTTCGAAACCAGAAGATTTCTGCTTGAAAAGCAGCCATTAAAATATCATTTAGTTTTTACAATCTTTTCTCTTTTCTCACTTAAGAACCACCTCTGTCCCCTATATTTTTCTGTCTTTAAAGCAAGCATCACACAAATTCTTACACTGTGTATTATTGTTTAAACTTTTATTAGCTATTCCAATGTGGCCAAAGACCTAGTCCAACATGGTATGTTTCCTTGATGCACCATTCTGTTTTCTGAGTACAATCAATTTCTCACATTATTTTACTAGAATCTGTATTTGAAAATACAAACCATGCATTTCAAGAAAAGTGAACAGGTGCTCTGGCACAGATTTTTTTGTCCCCAATATAGAAATTCTGCTATTTAATTAATGGCCAGGAATAGTAACTAATTTGGCTGAAACCTTGTATGTAGCAGTGCAGGTGCATATTTATTAGATTTTCTTATTTAATGAGTGTGGTGCATCTCCATGTTTGTCCAAAGGCAGAATTATTGCAAGACATGCATAAGACAGAACAACCAATAACTTCCATTCACCCAGAAGTGTTAGAGTGGTTATCTACCCAACTTCAAATCAAGTGTAGACCAAACAGTGGGTATTTACCACCAAGGAAAAAGTAAATAAATGAATCAGGTGTCTATATCATTGTTATGTTATATCAGAGCATTATAATCTTAATGAAAAAGATCTTTTAATTAGAAGCATCTTAGATTTTTATTTTAAATTTTAATCCCCTATCAAAATTAGAAGGGGTTGTGTAAAAGCAAACCATTTTCACTTGATACTTGTTAGAAGAATGGAAATTGCATTAATAGATCTCTGAGTCTGTGGTATTAAAAGTGGTGACAAAGTAGGTGTCAGGAGGTACTTACACTCATGAAAATTGCAGAGGAGGGTATACCTGTTACCGGTTAAGAATATTGCATAAGTGATCCTCCGAATTAAATCACTGGGTTTTTTTTAACACCAGAACTTCATTTTGCAATTTAGCCTGTCTTTATTCAAAAGGTAAATCGATGCTTGTGTTAAAATCACTGTGAACTGTTATAATTTCTTGAGTTTAATAATTCCCTCCTACTATAGTTCTTGCAAGCTTCTGTGCATCAAATAACTACCAGGTCAGCAGGCTGGCTTAAAGGTATTACAGGTCATGCTGCAAACTCTGGTTGGGAAGAGGAGATAACTGGCAGATTCTTCAAATCAGGTATTTCAAGAGTGAAGTAGTACATTTTAGCTAGAACAAATCTTATTAATGGCCAACAAAAACTGGCAGCCCATTTTCTCTATTCTCCCCACCTGGATGAACTCTCTTGTGTATGGCAGGTTAGTTACAATTGGCTTTGACAGCCTGTACTGAGTTGATGTCACAGGGTGATACCTAATGAAGGCAGCACTCGGATTACTGAGACTACATCTGCCTACCTCTAACTTGTTGGATAGGTTTGGTATGGACTGGGAAATGGCAAAACATACATAGACAATTGTTATGGGGAGGCATACCTAGGATATCTGAGTTTCATCTGGATGTGCACAGGGAGGAAATAAGAGAAGGACTTTTTACAGTTTTACATCTTAGTAACATTATTGGGGATGGTGAGAGTATAGAGCAGAGCCAGAAGCCATTAGCCACCTGGAAATATCAACTATTTGACTTTAGACATGGAGGAAGTCAAAGGGATTGGCCTGGGGTGTTGTGACCAGTAAGGCCATTGATTTCTTTTGCCAACCATGATCACCTAAGTGAGAAAACAATAAAAAGGGTAGGAGCAGGGGTAGGAGAGTGAGTCCACAGAAATTTAACACCATGGAGAAGATGAACCTGAGGTATGCTCTTTATGGAAACCTGTTTTCCAGCCAGGATTCCACATCCTGACTGGTTAGAGTGAGCATTCTTTTCCACTCCATCTGGAGAGCTGGTTGCAGCTGGACTGGGGCAGAAGAGAGTGTCTTCAGTGTGCATGTGTGATCTGTATACACTGTTGGAGTGGATTTTAAAACAGACTGTTATTTTTCCTGGTATATCTTTCCTGCTTGGAAATAAGATCTATAATTTATTTCACTGCATGGTGTAGTTCTGCCCTTGAGGTTTTATAGCTGTATCCAGTGTCTGAAAAGTTCATGACAATTTTTCTATTGATTCTAACGGCAATTGGATCAAAATCACCTCTGCTTTTCTTTTGTTTCTGGAGGAACCACAGTAATGTATTTAAACAATATAACTTTAGGATAATATGATTAAAAAGTATAGTAGTACAGATTATTTTTGACATCAGTATTTATTTATTGCTCATGGACAGTTTTGTGTGCAAAAAAAATGTATTAAATGTTACTTTATTATAATTATAATGAACTGTATGATTGATGATGTTATCTGGATGCCAAATACTTGTGTCCAAATAAATTTTGTACCAATAAAATCATTATTAACATATTGATACTCTCCTGTTGCTCAATTACAATAGCATTTTTATTTACCATGAGTTTCACAGAATCATAGAATCATCAAGGTTGGAAGAGACCTTTAAGATTATCCAGTTTCAGGGTGTGTAGAAACACACCGGCTTCTGTTTTCTATGACAGCCTTTGGTTGGGCAAAATTGCACTTCCCAAAGGGTTGTAAATCAAAACGATCTGCTTCACAGAAAGGTGTTTTTATCCGTGATGAACTAGTTTAAATCAATTCCATACTTCCTTTTTGATATTATTTTGTGACCGTCAAATTCAGTAAAGACATATCAAATATATGGCTTCATTTTCAATATGTGAAAGATCCCTCTTATGATTTTGTCTACTGATTCCTTGTTGCCAGTAAACCTCACCAGACATCTTCTACATGGAATTCAAATACACTTTCTGTATTTTGATGAGACAACAAAAAAGAAATTCGTTTCCTAAAAACAGATGGGAAGACATGGCTTCAAGGACTGTTTTTCGATAATATGTGAACTGATTTTAAAGAGCTGATACGATAATTAAAGTTGTTATATATACAGATACATGATTTCATTACTGTTCAGTTTTAGTAGGCTCTGATCAATTCATAAATGATTTTTAGAAAGTTAATCAAGATCTGATCTGAAAACTTCAGGATAAATTCTAAAGCTTGGTAAATACTTTGCCTTTCAGATTAATATTCTCTTCAGTTAGTGGTAAAGCGTTCAGTCTTATTCTGTAGGCATTGAAGATAAACACAGAATACCAAGGGACAGTCCCTATTCTTACTGCAGATGCTTTATGAGACCTTCATTATGAAACTGTCATTTGACTCAAGATTTTTGTAAGTGAATGCCAAAGCTGAACTTTTGGGTTGCTGAACTATATTAGGCTTTCATGAACTTGCATTTACAAGTCAGTTTGAGCTTTGCTTACTGCATGTTTCTTGCTACCAATCTGTTTTTAAAAATGGATGGACACCTGCTCAGGGACAAACAGTACTTATTAAACATTGCAACATGTGGATGTAATTTTGGAACTGGCTCTTTAAACAAGAAGTTGGCCTAGGTAACCTCCAGAGACAGCTTCAACTTCTTTTTCTTTTGTGATGTCTACATTCTTCCAGTGTCACTTTAGACTGGCAAATTTAAGAAGTACTGATTTTCACTGGTTTGGGGTTTGTTTTTTGTTTCCTTTTTTTTTTCTTTTACATTTTGTAGGAAATTACATGGTTTCATTATTTCCCATGCAGAAACAGCAAAATCTGAATAACTCCTACTTCAGTAAAACAAATGCAACAGAACAAAATTCTCATTTTCCTAAAAAACTTAGTTTTAGATAAAAGAGCCAATTAACATGAAAAAAATTCATTCTGTGTTTTGAATTTTTAAATATCAGAACTGGAAAAAAACTTGGAAAAAAATTGGCAGTTTCCTTAGAAATGGAAAAATATGTCTGTATTTTTATATTTATTTTCAAACTTTTTATTTCAGCATAAGAGTTATATTAAAATATGAAGTTCCTTATGTTTCAGAATGTCTTTCAACCTAGCCAGGAAGAAATCAATTTTCTTAAAGAAAAAATACTGGCTCCAGGAATTAAACTATAAAGTCTGTATACACTTGTAGCTGTACACTTTTGTAACAAACAACGTATTTATATAACTAAAGAAAATATAATTCTTTAATCAATTGGGTGTAATGCAAATAGCATTCTAGGGAACTTCCTAGAACAAACACTGACTTAAAAAATAAACAGTAAAAGAAAAACCTATGTTTTCCACAGATGGAAATTAAATATGTTATAATATTAAGTACTCAGTTGTAAGGCAGGAACTTCTATGAATTTATGCTGTGTGGATAAAAACACATGTTACATGTATAAACCCACACATATACATATACAGTTTCACATATATTCTCTGTGTTTCAATTTACTTTACAATATTTCATAAATAGCTAATCATAAAAGCATTCCTTGCATAGACCCATTTTATTTTACCTTTTTTTTCATATTGCAAACTACCTTGACTGAAATGCGATTTTCTCCCATGTGAAATCCTCAGGATTAGTTCAGCATACAAGTGTTTTTGAATTCTGTCTGTGTCAGCATGACAGTAAATGACTAAAAGGAGCACTACCAGAAGTAAAAAGACGAAATCTAACCACAGATGATTAAGGACTGGCACTTGAGGACAAACAAACAAACAGAAAAAAAGAGAACAGAAAATACAAGAACTTCTTCGAAAAAAGATAATGTTGTCTTTAGGAAATTTAGTTTATTCATTCAGTGTTTCTAAGGCAGAAGGGTCATAAGAAGTTGACCTCAGCAGCATTTTGGGACTGATCTTTTCACAAAGATTAACTGTTTATGAAAAATTTTTCCATTCCATGTTGGAATGGAAATAGGAATGTTTTTAGGAGAAGCTTTGCTAATTTCAAATTGAAGTTAGGGTTATTTTGGACAAATATTTTTTTTCTACTATTAATCCAGTAAGAGATTTCACTTTCTGCAGATTTCCAGTATCTTTCTGTCTGACCTCTTTTCTTTTTCTCAGAATTCGATTTATATTATCCTTGTATAGGCAGAATATATATTTTCCATTCTTATATATTTAAATAGTTCCATCTAAGTTTCAAAATTGGTTGGTTTCCTCCTTTCATCAATCTTTTACTCTTTTCTAGTGTTGGGTTTTTTTTTAAATAACTTGCCTCACACAATTCATTCTTCAATGTAATATAAATTTGAAGACTCTCATTTGTTTACCTTATCAAATGAGTCTACAAGCTATGCAATTTATTCAGTGATATACTAGTTTCATGTGAGGAAATAAATTAGATTGTTACCTATATTTCTGACTGAAGATAAGGACAATGGTTTCTTGCCAGAAAGTTTCTGTTTTGGACAAAAAAATTGCAAATAGACCTTTCAGAAAACAGAGTGGTATAAAAAGAGATTTACCTTTGGAAACCAAAAATCAGGCACCTGGGACCTCTCGAAATTTTGATTAATCCCCTGTTTAGCTCCTGTAGAAATGCATCTGTACATTGATCTTTATTCAAAGAAAAATACAATGTAAAGTCCAGTGAGTTACTCTGTTGATATAAAGGGACTACTCATTGAAAAAAAATACTACTTAGTGTATTTATTTGACTGAGAATTTTAATGTTCTTCTGATAATTTGGTATTTATATGTATATATAATTTTTATATATACATATACATGCATGTTCACACACATACACACATATAAGCATTAAAATTGGATAAAACAAACTAGACTCAACTGTCACACATTTTAGTATTTTATTTCAGGAATTCATGCCATACTGCAGGAAAGATATGTATACCTTTCTGCATTACATATCCTACTTCATGTTTTTCACTGTTTCAGATAAGAAAGATGTAAGATGATGCTGAAAAGTCTAGCAATCTATAAAGTGCTAAATGTGAATTACAACTGAGCCAACATCTGTCATAGTTTTACCTCATTCAGTGGAGGTTATGCAATGGTTACACATACTTTTGTTTTACGCTTTAACAAACATTTAATTATATGTGTCTTCTGAATTTCTGAATGTGTATTCATGCAGGTCAATATATTTAAGGGCATATTTTTGACCTTACCTATAAATACAAACATATTTTGGCAACTAAAATGAACTCTAGACACTAATTTTTACAGTTATGTTGTATTTTGGATTTGAAACTACCTGGCTAATAAATACACCTTGTTTTGAAAAGGTCTTCTGTATATGCTAATTATCTACAGGCCAATTATTTGTAATCTTACCAAATGAGGAAAGGATGATTATCAGAAAACACACAAAATTTTACTTGCACCAAGTTCTAAAGCTCACAGATGCATAATAATGCTCATACATACATAATAAATAATGCAAATGCATTTCTCACGACAACCAGTCTTCAGTTATATTCAGTAACTATTTTGCATAATCACTGAATAAGTGGTACTCAAACATAATGGTGTATACTCTATTGTGAATCACCTGATCAGTCATCTCAGTTTAAATACTTCTATTGAGTCAATTCCATCCAAGTATGCCGTTTTTCTGACCCTTGAAGTCAATACATAACCTACACTCGTTGAATTTTCTGTTGCATATACCATAATCTACTACCACTTTGGTACACTGAAGTAAGCTTGGATTTTTCCCAGAATGACTCAGACAATTGTCCAGCATCTCAAGAATAAGTTCTTTTTTTTTTTTTTTTTTAATTAATTGGAATTTTTTGCTGGAACTTCATGCCTGAACATATAGTTCTACCCTGATAAAATATAATTATAATAGCAGTTTACACAGGAGAAAATTAAGAAAACATTGAAAGCCCAAAACACACACACACACACAGACACACACACACACACAATTCCTGCCGTTCTTTGAAGTCTTTTCCAAATACAAAAAGCACTTAAAAAGAAAAAAACCCAAAACCTAGTGGTAATTACTTCTATTCCTCCAGAGATGTAGATATCTAGGCCTCTGTGGATTAGGTGGACTAAATTCCCTTAGTTACTCTAAAGTGATTGATAGTAATTAATGAAGTAATGGACATATATATACAGAAATAAGAAATATTGTTCCACTGTGAATATATCTATAACTTTCACATTCCCTAAGAAATACAATATATGAAAAATTTTATCAGATGATATAAAGACATATCATATTTTAAAGCATGTGTTAAATGTGGAATTATGCATGTAGAAGGGAATGTGAGCTGCTTTAAGACATTGGTCATTTTTAAATATTTATTCTAATTAGTATGATTTCTTTGGGTTTTTATTTCTTTGTGAGTTTGGTGTCTTTTTTTTTTTGTTTAGAGCAACTGTGACTTCTGTTTTGCAACATAAAGAGTTTCAGAGTTGGTAAGTCAAGTTAATTATCATTTGATACACAAAGTTAATTTAGATGACAGTGCAAGAGAATGGGAAGTCCATGGGGTTTGCCTTGTGTCAGATTTATAACACATATATCACTTAATCACAGAATAACAGAATCAACCAGGTTTGAAAAGGCCTTTGAGATCATCAAGTCCAACCTATGACCCAACACCACCTTGTCAACCAGACCATGGCACTCATCCAATCTTAAACACTTCCAGGGATGGTGACTCCACCACCTCCCTTACCATGTCTAATACAAAGTAAGAATGGTTTGATTGAAGACTGCTTTTTTGAAAACGATCATTTTTTGTCAATTTCCTTGTCAGCTTTTAAAAACTTCCAAGCAGTTGCCTGGAAATAAGCTGTGTCAACAGGGAGCAATTTATTATGAGAAACAGAATAATTAATTAAATTAATGAAGATAAAATTTTTAGGTGTACAAATGAGTGTCTTCTAGCATTCGTGAAGAAGGAAACATGTTGTATATTCTCTTCTCCCCACCTAAGTATCCATTTTCCTTTGATATTGCTCTTTACAATGCACTGATGAGGGCTTGCAGTAATGTATATTCTGAAAAGCTTACACAATAGCTTTATCAGTTTCTGTATTCTGTGTACCATTTTTGAAAGGAAAAGTGAAATCTTTGCTAACTGACACTTCTCTTTAGAAGTTCCTTGGATGGAAAAAAGACCATTTCAAATGAAGGGGGTTTATACAGTTTGGTAATATAGTTTGGCAATAAAGTTTAGAATTTTTCAGAAAATTACATTTAAATGTCTTTATAAATGAGCAATACTACTTAAACATGCACATATTGCTGCAATGAATTTCAGTAATGAGAGTTGTGGATTTTTTCATAAAGCATCACAGTTATAAGACTGCTAAAAATACATTTAAACGTTGTAATAAAAATACTACACATTTTTTTCTGTGGTGTAATTTGTTAAAATCTTCCATTAACATTCGACAACCCTCCATTCACTCTCATTTTAGTTAATAGATATAGGGTACTCAATTTCTTGTCCTCTGAGAAAGTACTGGCAATGTGTTCTGACCTATAATCTATACTTAAGGGTTCAGTAGCTTTTTAGGAATGTTCATGGAGACTTTATTAATCTCTAATAAACTCAGCTCTTCCACTTCATTTCATGGCTGAATGTAACAGTATTTGCTTTCAAGACTAATTATAGAAGGAAGAGCAGAACAGTCAAAATTATGCCCCTGGCATAATTACAATAGACTTTGTTTATCTCCATGTCTTTAAACACCATTCAGCTATGCAATAGTTTCCTTTTATCCTGGATATTTGTTTCTGAGAAATGACATTTAAATTACTAAACGAAAAATATTAAAGTGAGATGGCAAGGACAATTTAAATCTGATTGTAATTGAGAGAACATTCTGAAAAAATCAAAAGAACCAAAACAAACAAACCCAAGAATGGTAGCAAAATCCTCAATATAAAGGTTTATTTGAAACCCATTTTTCCATATGAGGGTCTTGTCTATGTTCTGTGATTATTTTACTGTTATTATAACCTGAGCATATCTCTAAAAACCTTGTGTCTTCCTTTTTTACACAAGTTTCTCTTATACACAATATTTACAAGACATGGAGAACAAATGTACTCTTCAGAGGATACTATAGAGAGCAACCAGAGTAGTAAAACGCTTAACCTCTCCCATTTCTGTTACAGAGAGGGAAACTAAAGTATGAGTCTAAGGGGCACTATAACAATAAAAAAACGGAAATAGCAGTCCTGGTGTAGTTCTGCAGTACAGATTAAACTCCTGGGACATCATCTGAGCAGATGTGGTAAGTCTTAATGCTTTGGTAAGAGCAAGTATTGCATGAAGTCTAATTCATGTGTTAGTCACAGACTATTCCAGTCTGTGCTCTTCAAACAACACAGACTTCTGTATATGGTTGTCTCAATTTTCAAGCACCTAGAATCAGAACATAATATAGTACCTTAATTTATTTGAGTATGCAAATCTCTTTACTATCTTAAACCTGAAGATGCGATGGTTTTTATTATATTATTCATTAATTATTAATAACTTGGAGGATCAAGAACAACATACTATGTAATACGTAATGTATTAGGGAGTAAACAAGACCAAAATGCACAGAAAAGGTTATATTTCTCTTTTGTTTCTTTAATCCACTAATTCAAAGATAATTTACCTGTGATCAAAGATTCTAATGCAAACTCCATTTTATGGATTTTGCAGCTGTCCTAGAGGGGCTTGGAATACAAAAACAAATAACAACATCACTTTTCATTTTGTAGCACCTTTCATCTGAAGATCTCAAAGTGTTTTTCAACTTCAATGAAGCATACCTTAAAACAGCAAGTGATGTACATGAGGGATATATAGGAATTTGTTCAAGCTACCATTACTCATTGAAGTTTATCTCTCTCATTGTTCTTTAAACACTTGTGATAACACTGTAGCAAAGTTCAATAGAGAGGTCCACTTCCTTTCCCCTGTATTTCAGTATTGAAATGTATTCAGTTAAACTGCTGGAATTCACGTAGGCATCATACAACTGAGTTCTAATTTGCATAAAACACCAGGATTAGTGCCCTCACATGATGAAAAATATTACTGTAATTTTACCCGGCTCTGTGGGGTCCCGCAAGCCCACAGAACCTGGGGCATATTCGGTAATACAGTCAGGTGGCAAAGAGGCAGGAAGGAGATTCGCTTCTCATCCTGCTGGATGGTTTATTCCATGCTGTACAGCCGAACTCCCAAAGCAAATCTGAAACACGATCACGAGGGCCCCCGTTTTATCCAGGGCCAGGGGGAAAGGTGGGATTAGGGAATGGGACCAATGGGAGAATGCCAGGGGAGTGACGAGGCTTACAGCCAACTGGGAGATTCAAACCGGGACAGACCATACTAAGGAACAATGCACCCCAGGGGGTGCTTCTGTTTGCCCCTAACCAAAGGCATCACCGACTCCCACAGAAAAATGTCAAGAAATATGAATTAACATATGCGGCTAGAAACCCTTTTTTTTTGTTTTTTGCAAAATGAAATAAAACCAGATTAACTCAGGAAAGAAAATTAATTGAAAATTGTACTACATTGAGCCAACGAGAGATGTTGGATTCCTGTGGAACTGGAAATAAGGTAGAAGGCCAGCATAATTTCCAATACCTGAGGAAAACAGAACATTTGTTTATTAAAATTAGGTCTTTTCACAAAGGCAAATAATCTTCAGCTATGTAGATGACTATTTGAACTTCATCCATGTAAATACGATGACTGCAATTTAGCTGCTCTGCTACATATTTTTTAAAGAAAATATTTAATTAAATAACAAACTAATTATTTTAGAGGCATTTCTCTGCCATAATGGCAAAAGTCATATAAGGACATACAGATAAGTTATAGTGATTCAGAATGGTCATACATGTCTCTAAAGTCCACATATTTTGATTCTGATAACTAGACAAAATCATTGGTTTAAGCATCTTGAAACTAAACGCATGATAAAAACTTTTAATTACCTTTCACATCAGTATTCTAATGCTGCAGAAGGATAAATTTTTCTCCTCCACTTGTCACTTTTCTCACAGGTTTATTGAGATCACATTCAAACGCTGCAATGAATGTTGTGCACACACCACGGATTAGCTCTGAGGGAGCTGGCAAGCCAATGTCACACAGTATGTTAACGTGAACAGATGATAACTTAGGTTCTGGAAGCAGGTTAGCCAGGTGAATACCCTAGATGTGTTAATCAGATGACAAGTCAATAAATTTAGTTCCAAATTGGGAAACTCTGTAGTTTGTTACTTCCTGAAGTATAGACTTGACCAATTTATTTTTCTTAATATAAGAAGTGCAATATCAAATTTTTCTGTTACTATCCTTCTGCAAATCCCCTGTTAACACTTACTGACCTCAGGACTGAAGTGTTATTATAAGAAAAGGCTACTGCAATGTTATCTGTTACACACTACTGCCTCATTAATTATTCTACACTAACTTATTATCACTGGTTCCAAAATCCTTACACTGTGAGGACGTGGAACAGATGAAAATGACATGGGGAAAAAAACTGTATTTTTTTTAGTGTTTCATTTTTTCGTAAAGACAGTTTTATTATTATGAGTAGCTATGGGTTTATTACATAAACCAAATGTACTTATTTTTATGGATGCAAAGCATGCTGTCTTATAACAATCATAGCTCTTGGGTAGAACTACTGTCTTCTAAAAACTACTTTCTAAGTCTCATGCTCATATTTTTAACAATCATTAAAAGAAAAAAAGAAATTAATATTGTATTCAGCCTTTCAGTTTGGGAGTGTGAGCCTTTATTCACATGCTGTAAGCTACTTAAAACTGTGGTTTTTAATGTTCTCTTTTGCCACATAATATAAACAAGTCAAACAATCTTCATACTGATCAGATATGTTTGGTCAGTTGCTCCAGCAGCCACCTGAATTTCCAGATCTTCTTTGAGATGTGAATATTATTCTTTTCAGGGCATGAGTGACCTGGTCTAGCTTCATAGCTGACCCTGCTTTGAGCTGAGGATGTTCTGAGGTCTCTTTCAACCCAGATTAAGCCCAACCAGTATGGTTCTGTAATTCAAAAGTAGAGACATTTGCTGGATTTACTAAAATCTGGGTTTCATAGTTATTAGTGTTTTGAGTAAAAAAGACCTATCAGAATTAATGTTTCTCATCTTGTGCCTTTAAGGAAGCAACTGTAGTATGAAATCTCCTAGTGTAAAAAACCCCCAAAACCCAAACAAACCCTAAAAAACCAAAAAACCCAAAGTCCCACAATGAATCCCCAAAACCAACCAAATCAAAGAGCCAAACCAGACTACAAATGTAGCATCATATTCTAAATTTAAAGGTCACCGAGGGAAGCTATTTCAAGAATTAAAAACATAGTATAGAACAGATCACCTGTACCTAGTCAAAATAAACAACTCCATGTTTAGCTTACTTCACAGTAATAGCTTTCTTGTCGTGTTCATATGGGGTTGTTTTTCTTGGTGTGTCTGGCTGGAAAAAAGGTTTTATAAATTCCTCTGTATCACTGTTCATTCTAGATTAGTGTGAAGGAGATCTTGTTTTTCTTTTTGATTTTGCATTTTCTAGTGGCCTTCATGCAATCTCTTTAAAATGCTTTTTCTAACAGATCTGGGATAACTAATCTTGTTCTTGAAAGGAAAATCCCTTCAGCAGCAAAATCTCTGCTCTGAATTGGTAACATTTGCTGTACTGGCCAGACTCTGCTAACAGCTTTAATCACTTTCCTTGGGGTCTTATCTTGGATCATAACTTTAGCAATCATTGCCAAGCTTGGATTTACTGGATAGGACTAAAACTGTCCCCATTATGTGGCTTATATTCTCTACCCTGCCTGTCATCTTTGCTCTTCATGGAGAAGCATTATTATGTGAGTTTTTGTGTTTTATCTGAGATCTTATAGCATTATTAAACTCCTTTGGAATATACAGCATTTATATCTATTTTTTACTGTGCTTCATCATGTTATCAAATGTGTCTGCTTCTACAAACATTGTCTTAGGTGTTCATTCAGATGTCAGATAAAATATGTGTATAAAAAAACACACGTTCACAAGTGGAAAGAACACCAGATAAATTTTTGGCAATGGCAATGAGTTTGGAACAAATCTGTACTGAGAGGCCCTCAGTAAAAATATCAGCCAATATTTATAACTTTAAATTAGACAAATACCTCCATGTTCAGGGTCCATTATTTCTGCCTTTGCTTAACTTATTTTAAGTCTAGAAAGAATACTCTCTGACATTGCATTATTTTGAGGCAACTCTTTTTAGTGCTCTGAAATGCATCTTTGAAGCACGTTGTTTTTAGCCTGCTTTATTGAGGACATGAAGTTGTTCCCATGTTTCATGTCAGCTCATCTTTTGCCCAACAAAAAGGTTTTCATTGAAACACCAGAAAAAAGTAGAGGCTTTACAAATATTGTGCTTCATGAAAACAGACAAGATGCTAAAAGACAGGGGTTCCACTGTTGCAATCCAGCGAGGGGAAGACTGGATGGTCCTTTATCCCCTCTAAGATGTCAGAGAATCCGTACAGATAAAAGACATCATGAATTTTCCCACAAAAATATTAATTAAGATCTCTTATTGTCAAGGAAAAGTCTATAAATGATAAAAAAATTCCAACCCATCTGAAATTGTTTCCTTAATTCTTCTATTAATAGAGCTGCTGCATTTATACTAGCTATCATAATACTTTAGGACTAGTGCTTTTAAAATAATTTTTTTCATTCCTCAAATCTGTTAAGAAGTGTGTTCTAAACATACCAGATATATCTCAATAGCAGTACCTTCAGACAGCTTCTCTGGCAACTGTATTCAGCGTAATCTTTCCCTAAGAGTTTTCTGCTCAAGAAATCCATTCTTCCAGAAGTCAGGGGAATGACACCTGAAATCTCCATGATAAATTAAGAGAGAGATGTCTGCTGCTCACAGGCACTGGGATTGGCAGAGAGATATTCCTTGCTGAAAAAGTCTAGCCACCGATTCTGTGTCTATCCGAATTGACTTTTTTGGACTTACTTTTGTCCCAGAATTCAGTCCTGATGTGATCTTTTCTGGAGAATGAATCACAGCTATTTTAGCGAACCTGCTTCAGTGAGTGAGAGTTCAGTGGTGCACCGCGGACATATACTGACTTCACACGTGTACAGTCTTGTAAAGGCATTGACTTTTGAGTGCTGTCTCCTATGCAGGACTGAGTTACAGGCCAGATACACTTTGTGGTGCTCAGTATATTAGTGTTATGGTAGAGCTAGGAACCAAGAGGGACTTTGCTCCACACCAGCAAATTCAGATACCACCTCAAAGCTAATTTCTTGTCTCATCAGCTTCCATCAGGTCCAGACTTTCCATAAACATGTTTTTTTCATCTCTGCTCCAAAAATACATTGATATATGTCAGTTTTATACATGCTTTGGAAGGATATCCACCATACCTCCTGTTGTCACCCTTTGCTCACAGGGTGTGAACTTGCTCTAGGAGTATTCTGCTATCAAAAAGTTTGAACTCTGTTAATTTTACGGCTCTGATATCTCCCTTAGCAGACAGGCGTGGCTATAAGATATTTTCTCTCATAGAAGCAGTTGTTCAACATTCAGATATAAGATATTCAATAGCAATTAGCTTAATGGACACTTTGTTAAAATTATCCATATATAAAATTAGTATGTGAACTTCAGTAGAGAAGTCTTTTAAATGCAAACTCTCATCAACATTGCTCAGTTAGCCACATTTTTTCTTTCTAAGTTACCTTCCTTGAGCCTCAAGTCTTGTCACTTTACTCTGCATGAGATTAAATTACTGTTTTTTTCCTCAGCCTCAAAGTAATCTTTAAGATAGGGTGATCTGTGTCAGCTCTGATTTGTCTGACCCGGACTGGTGAATAATCATAATACATCATCAGAAGTCTCTGACAGCATTGAAGATGACCTTCTTCACTTCTGTTATCTTAGCAGAAGTTGTTGTTGGAAACATCATTTTTAGCTTTGTTTTCAAGAGTTAAGTACATCCAAAAGTATGTTCTTTTTATTAGAGTCTCTAAGGTTTCCCTAAAGTCTCAACTGTGGTTGAAAGGAGCAGTTTCCCTCCCTTTCCAACTGCTGATAATTCACTTATGAGCTCAGGCACTCACCAGAGCCTCAAGTGAGCCAGTTCAGCTGAGAACACAACAGCAGAGATTTGTTTTCTGTTAATTTAGTTTTCTGAATGACTGTACTGTGGGAAAAGAGGAGCATCGATGCTGGGATGAGGGAGGCAATTGGTGCTGAGGAGCTGGGAGCAGGAGCAGGAGGGGTGAAGCGGCCCCTTTGTCATCAGCTCACCACCACAGTAGCTCAGCTTCCCTTGGATCTGCCCTCTCACTTATACCTTCTCTCTAGGGTCTCTGGCTCACACACAACTTTCTACTGTCTGCCTGACCTCGCTACGCTGGGACATGTTTTTTTTTTTTTCACTCTTTCCTCTTTTATTTTGCAGTTTTGTAGCCAGACTGTCCGTCTGAAACTAATTGGTAAGTTCATCTATAAACAGTCAGTGTCATGGCTTATAACAACATCCCAAGTGTTTGCTAGAGTGAACCACAGTTCACTTTCTCTGCTCTTTTGCCTTCAGCAGTGTTGATTTAGCCTAGTAAAATTATGAATTAAAGATCCCAATAGCCATGTTTATATCAAATATTTATAAGTTATTACAGAGCAGCCCCTATTCTATCCCAACATTCAATTCTTTTAGCAAGTGTGTGTGTGTAACAGCAAACAATCAAATAAACACCCTTTCAATGAAAGAGTAATTCTTGCAGAAATGCAATACTAAATTTGTAATAACTGGTACAGTAATACTTGGGTACATTTTTAAGAAGTTTAAAATTATCCAGAAAAATAAATAACTCAATCACCCACCATCAAGTGCTCATCATTCTTTTTTAGAGGAAACAGAGCATCCTGTTGTGTATAGTAATGCAAAGAGAAGTATTGAAGAGCTGAGGATATTTTCAATACAGAATACAAATTCAAATAATATTTTGCTCTCTAGTTTTATGGCCCTGTTCATTGTTCCAAGTACTACTGCCAAATTCATGCTGTAACGAATTGTTTTCCCTGGGTGTACTCTTCTGTGCTCAGATTGCACATGTATAGCAAACCAATATGCTTCCCGTGAGTTATCTAAATGAGCTACAATTTTTGCTCTTGGTTTGCAAATGCCACCACTCTGTTGACATCGTATAACAACATGGTTTGCGCTGGATCAACATTGACATTAGATGATCATGCGGCATTTTGTCAAACAACAAGTACTTTAATATTTTGCTCTCTATGTCCTCTCCCAAGTAACCTATGAAATCAAAGTGTAGCTACGTATTTCTAATTTTGAAACAGATTGCTTTCATAATTTTATTTTAACTTTTTAAAATAACTTTCATTTTAAGCTCTCCCCCCCTACCTTAATGTTTCCCAGGATTTATGAGTATCTTGGAAAGTCTACAAGAACAAATTTTAAATGTATGTTTTATGAGTAATTAGTAATGTTTTAAGATTATCTGGACTAACAAAAAGTCTAAAAGATCATTTTAATAGTTTATCAAGATGTTAGGACCAGATCCCATGCTGAATTCTCTTGGAACAACAAAGTAATCTTAAATTAGTCCAGTAGGGGCTGATGAAAATTCCAAGTAAGCATCAAGGTCACTGTCTTTTCAACTTCACTGACTGCTGACAGTGTGCCTTTTAAATGTGTCTTATGCTGTTTTCCTTTGCATACTTAACTTAGTGAAATCATGCCTGTGAGTGCACAAGACATATTTGAAAATACCAGGTGTATAACTAATATTGGTTGAGAAACTAGGAAGTGGGATTTTCTGAGCTTTAAAGGGCCTGGATGACTTCGCATTACTCATGACTAAACATTGCAGCATATGTCTGCACTCCAGGGTTCAGCATAGAATAAAGGTGTGTGAATTTGTCTTAGAACAGCTTGAGCATGTGCTTGTGGCAATCCAACCCTCACAGCATGGAGCGCAGCGAGGGCAAAGTTATCCAACTTTTCAGCTAGATCTTTTCCACAGTACGGGCACAGTAATGAAAACAGATTTTTTGGAGTTAACAAAACTATTTCATTTGTTATTTATTAGAACAGAGTTTACATAGCTTAGAAACAGACATCCTCACAAGCAAATACAGGTTTATAATTCCTTACAAGGCAACAGCTGAGTATATTTGAGAAGAAGAGACCAGGGGGGTTATTTGTCACCAAATATGTAAGATGCTGTTCCTTGTGCTGATTACAGGAATGGTAAAAGTACTACAGATCCGGTTTGTTACCAGCTTACAGCCTGTCACAAATGTCAGGAAAAAACTTGTTCATGAGAAAGTTCCTTAGTTCTTTTGATCTTCCTAGCTTTGTACATTTAAACATGAAGGCATTGTAAGTACATAAAAAGAACTATGCCAGATCAGAAAGAAAAACTTTGTTATCTTCTACACTGACCTTTTTCAGGACAAATGTGTATATTATGATACAACATTGTAGAATGAGAATTTCTGTCACATATTTTCAGTTACTTCTAAGCAGTTTGCCCTGGGATTAGCCTTTCTCGAAAATCTCAGTAAAATGTGATGAAGGAAGGAAACATAAATTTGTTCACATGAACAGCTTCTTCAAACTGTTTGGCTAAGAAGCCTTAGATGCCAAGAGTTGAAATACAGAACTGGCGTGAGGGATATGATCTTCTCCAAGGTAGAAAATAGGCATTTTATAATTTCTCTGAAGTTCTGCCTAAGTACAGATGCTTTGCTAGTTTCTATAAATCTAAATGCACAAATATATAAGGCTATTAAAATGTGGCTCTTGTTTGGATTTTCAGTGTATAGCGAAACAGTTTCATCCTTTCAATACCTTTGTTCCTTAACTACACAAATAAGGCAAAAAACTTCCATTTTTTTTGGAATACATAGAATTTATTTTGAAGGCTGGAAATTTCAGCCTATCTAGTTGAATGGATAGGAATCTGATTTGGGAGATGAAACCAATCTGTGCTGTGTATGAATGCAAAACAGAAAATTAACAGACAAATAAATAAAAATAAAAGGTGTGGAAGAAAGGGCAGAAAGCAAATAAGGTTAATAACAAGAGACAGGCAGAAAAAGAAGCACAAGGAAGTGCCAAAATCAGGATCCATAAATCTCACAAATCCCTCTGTGGAGTTCACTGTCAAAAATGACACCTCCTTTTCCATCAAAAAGTGTCCTGCTCAACTGAAAGTGCATTATGGCTTACATTTGTTCCACTGAGAGAGAACTCAGTGTTAGTTTTAGTAGAGACTGTGCTTTCAAGGAATTTTGAGGAAACTTTGCATAATCATTTTCCTCCACTGCTTTTTCTTTTGATAATCCAGGAAATTAAAAACAGAAGTTTATATTAAACAAGGTATCTTAACCAACAAATATGATTTCAAAAGCCAGCCTCTAAAATGAGGAATTGACATAATTACAGTCACACGAACAAAATATTGCACTTTAAGCTATTAAAATTGACATCAGATATTGTCAAGAATCATATATTATTGGACAAATTTCAATCTGCGATGTGGTAAATTCAGATGCTCTTGAGAAACACTTTTATATCTTTCTGCCTTACATAAAAATCCTTTCCTTCTTAAGAATAATAGTTACAAAATGGGCAGGCCTTTAAGGCCATAGAGGAACTATGTAACCCCCTTTCTATAAGTTTCTTATTCTAAAGAGTTATGAACTCAGAAACAGTTCTTGTACCATAAGGTTACAGATGTTCAGTAGGAACTTTGCTTTGATGCCTCATTCTCAGATTCTAAAATGCTGAGCAATGATACTAAACCACAAAGACTTTTTCCAAGTACAACTAATCACAATTATTTTTTAATGTTGATTTCTAATGATGAATATGCAAATAAATTTTTTTTGACATAAGCTAATGTTGAATTAGTGAAAAAAAGAAAGCAATCTTCTATTGCCAGATAATAGATGCCCTCACTGTGTTTATTGCACTTTCTTCTTATGCAGATTGTTAATAAATCTGTTCCAGGGGTTAAATAGCAATATTTCTATGTAGAAATAGGTAAATTGAAAACAATGTTCTCTGAAAACAATTGTTGCCTCTCTTCTGATGTGACCATGGACATAAGTTTGTAGACAAGAGCAGAGAAGCCAAAATATATCTGACTTTGATTTTTTCTTTGTGTATTTTCTTGTGTATTTCTTCATGTGTTTCAAGGATACTTTAAGCATTAATTGGAGACAACACAGGAAGATTACTGTTTTATTGTTGGAATTAGTACTTGAGAAAAAAAAACAAAACCAAAAAGAATGGTTTACTTCTTGAAGTTCACCAAGAACTTAAATTAAGGAGTGATACCAGACAAAGAAAGCAGTTCCTAACAGGCAGGCAGTCACTGGCCAGAGGAGATGTGGCTTTGCCTTAGGCCCTTCATGCAGTCAGTGATTAAGTACCAGGAAATGGCTGACCTAGGGATCATTATTATTCTTAATATAAACAGTTATAAATAAATCTGAGAGTATGAAGGCAAAAATGCTGAGAACTACATTGTCAGAGGAGAAGGCAATTCAAGTTTGGTCTCCCTCGCACAAGTCTTAGGGCACTGTCACTCCATGGATACTGAAGAAGTCAGATTTGATTCACACTGGGTTGAAATGGAAGTCAAATCCCTTGCAGGCTGGGTTCGTTGTTAGTTTTGGGGTTTTTTTCATTTGGCAAAATGTGATATTTTATCGTGATATTGTAAAGATGTTCTTTTTATTTATTTATTTATTTTCTTTTTCAGGTTTAGGGCCAAAGGTAATGACACTGAAAAATTCAGTTTCACTGAGTTTCATCTGATTTGAATTTAATTTGTTTCTTTTTAAAATACTCCATGGAGACAATTTAATACAATTGTACAATCGTAGAATGACTTGGGTTGGAAGGGATCTTAAAGATTATCTGGTTCCAATCCCCTGCTGTGGTCAGGGACACCTTTCACTAGCCCAGGTTGCTCAGGGCCCCATTCAGCCTGGGGATTTCATGACACATAGCAGTAGATTCATGTACAAATAAGTATTGCTCATTTTAAGTTTAAAAGGGCTCAATATCAAAGTAGAAATTTTATCCCCCTGACATTTCACTGGGGAAGCTCAATATGATGAACCACATGGATGAAACAAGACACTGGACAAGTGCAAAAGAAATTCCACCTGAATGTGCAATTCTTGTTAATGAAATTATTAATTCTTGTCTGGCTTTGTACAGACTCAGAACAGAGAATGAGTATTCATTGCCATGTAATGAAAGAGAAAATTTACAACACCTTTGTCCTTTTCACTTATTGAAGGTATTTCTTTTATTCTCTAATTTTCTCATAAAATACCTAAATTCGTACCCTAGAGTTCATGAAGAAAGTCATTTATTGCCATAGTGAGAAAGAAGAGTATGGCAACTATTGTTTATGTTCTCAGCCTAAATTTAGGAAATTGTTCTACTTCTGATCAGGAAGTCCTTAGTAAATTAAATCTTGATATTCTTCAAGTAGTTATTGCCAGCCAGGCCAATTTTTTCTCTTCCAGACAAAAATTAGGTAAAACCAAGACCACTGCTGAATGAGTTGTGTTCTTTAATCTAATTCTGATTAGAAGGCTTTGAGGAGAGAGGGTAGAACTGTTTCTTCCTTTATCCTCCTCCTCATGTTATCCATTAAGGAACTGAACCTAAATCAAAGAGATAGATTCAAATTAATCATAACTTAATTCCTTTTCCAGGGCAAGTGATATTGTTGACATTATAATCAATTAAACACGCTTTACTAAAATGATGCCTTAATGTTGGATTATACAACAAAATTCAAACTGTACTTTGGCATTTGAGTGCACTCAGAGAAAAATGTAGCCTAATGCTTTTGTATAACCCAGAATAGCATATTGCTTCTGTTTCAAGATATACTATTTCTTTTTTAGTGATTAGTATCTGTGGCAGCGGTTGCTGCTAGCACTCACTCAAGTGGCAAGTGAGCCACAGCGACGGAATGCAACCTTGAGTCCCTGGCAGGCTGGCTCGGAAGTTTAAATTCTCAAGGTAATGAGGAGCACCCACGGTCCCTTGCCCTGTTATGTAAACTGTCAAGTATCATTTCCCCTCCCTTTTTTATGTATATAGCTTTTAATATGTATCACCCTGTTGAATATGTATATGTTCTAGAAGTTCTTCGTTCCTCAATATCCCATTGGTCCCCCCTCTCCCTGCTCCCTCCAACCTTCTCCCTGATTAGTCAGTTTGTATTTTCTCCTCCCCATTGCCCAAACCTGACTGGTGAACTGTGTCCCTATAAAAATCCGTGGTCCCTCCCTTGTAAATGTCTTTTGTCCCTGGAACCGCTGAGGAATAAAAAAGCCTTCAGAACCCATACAAAAGACCCCTCTTGATCTCTTAGCCTTCAGTCGGTGCGCTGGGGATTCAGTTGCTTGTGATCCTGCTCAACATCACTCTGGGGATAGCGAGCGTGTGCACAGTGGCCTTCCAGCCCCTCCTGAGGATCTTTAACCATAGTTTGGAACCCCAGAGGTTTCCAGACCCACGGCAGACACTCAGGGAGGTGCAGTGCTCTTCCTTTCCCAGTCACAGCGTCGTGTGCCAGTATTCCTTCATTTTCTATACCTATTTTCATTTATGCATCCATTGCAATAAAGTAGGCAAGGGAAAAGAAGTATATGTTAAACACACAAGTGTCGTCTAGTTTGCATTATCTGTGCGTTTAATCTCATTCCTAGGATAAATATTGTGAAAGCAAAGATGAAGTGTGAGATTGAAAAGTGGCAGTCCGTGCCTAAAGGACCTTAGACTGATAGGCACATTGATTTTTCTTGTGCAATTCTAGCTATCTCTTGTGGAATCTGCTTTTCTGAACTTCTTAGAAGTCTGAGAGGAGACTGTTACCTATAACAGATGTCAAAATGTAGCAATTAGAAACACTTAAGTACCTTGCTCTTATAAATTAAACACTTCCATGAAAAAGATGTAGGCAGAATGTGATTTTATTTAGTTTTTTTAAACAGATATGAGAAATTAACTGAAAATTCAGGTTTTTTTTTTTTTTCTGAAATGATAGCAAGCCTTAATAAAAGTTGTGTCTATTTAAAACAGACAAACAAATAAAAGAAGGAACAAAACCACCGTTCTTTTCCACTCCTGTCAGAGTTCACATTAGAAGTTGTGGCTGCTATCATGTGGTTAGCAGCATGTATCAACACAGATACAGCATTAAAACAAGTAATGTAAACTTCTTCCATACCTGTTCTCTGTGTATTGAACTTGTTTTATTGTGTGATATTGAAAACATGACCCGTGGATGTTACCACAACTTCCCCATTTTTTTAGCTGTAGAACATATTTGATTGTTCTCAGCCAAAATAAGATATTTATATTCAAAAGAAAAAAAGGGTCTGAAAACTATTTTTTCAGGGAGGACTCTGACTTTGTTATTTTTTTCCCCATTTGCTTCTCCCAAGCTGCTCCATTAACAGCTGTTAATGGAAGCTATTTCAGGAAGGCTTCCTATTGCTTCCTCATTCCTGAGCACACTGTCTGGGATTTGTCTGGCCTTTAAATCATGGCAAAACCTGAGCATATATTAGGTTCTTTTCTCTACCTACTACTTTTCTCACCACACATACACATAGCTGAATGTGAAAAAGTGCCATTTTGGTTATCCCTAAGACTGGAGAGGATATCACAGTGTATTACCAATGGCCCCCATTAACAGTATGAGAAAAAAAAATGTACAAACTCTTTTTTCTTTTTTTTTGAGAGGGGGGGTGTTGCTGATGTAAACTCTTAACAGTGTAAATCAAAGGGCATGAAACATTTTTAACTTTTTTTTCGAATGTTATGAAAGAAATATATTTAATATTTACTAGGAGCTCATGCAGAATTCTAAAAATGTACAAAACAAAAATTTTAAATTTCATTACCTGTTCAAAATAAGGTAGTATAGATTAGTTATGGTTAGTTATAACATTAGTTATTAGTTAGTCATAACATTAATACACTTCTTATTCCAGACTTTAACTTTTCTTCAGTACACTTCAGTTTTCAGTTCTCACCAGGAAAGAAGGCATCCAGGAAATAAGCGGAAAACAACCAAACAAAACCCGGACAATAGGAAAACATTTGATTTCTGAAATAGTTAATAACTAGAATATGTTAAAATGATTTACCATTAAAAATAGTATAAAAACAACTGAAATGGCACTGATATTTAAGTTTGGTTGAGAATCAAAAGGTTCAGAATAGGAGTGTGAGCTTGAGACAAATCTTATTTGTCAAAATACTCAGCAGCCTGCCAATCCTTTACCGAATATTTGTATAACATTACTTGCTTCTAAATTAACTCTCATATCCAAGTGACAGTTACATATTAGTATTGGAAAGAAAAGTGAGCGATACTCATTCTGCATGTTCATGGTAATTGTGTTTCTTTATCATGCAACTAGCAACGTTTTAAAATTGGGATTTGGGAATTACTCAGGAAATAATAGCCAAGTAGAATAATTTTTAAAAAATATATTGAATATCACACACAATCCACAGCAAAATCGTATAAAAAATTAAAAGCACACAAGAGACTGGAAAAAGACTTTCAAATTCACTTCTCCCTTTTTGTACTAATACCCTCAAAAAGATCCTGTTTTCATAGGTATCAAACAGTAACTTGATTATTATGAGAGCCATGAGACGTTCTAAACTGAGGATAATTTATCGCTTTTTTTGAATTTTTTTCCATTTTTATATTCAATACAGCAGCTCACTAATGATACTTCAATTTTTTATGGGGTCACATGCAAACTGCATGTAAAAAAGTGCTATTGCTGTAGAAAAATGTCCACATTAAATAAATAATAACAAAAAACACATAAAAATAATGGAAAACAGAAGGCCATAGCAGAGATTACTGTACAGGAAACTAGCAAAAAGATCTGGTGTTGGCATTATGTAGATTAAATGACCACAGTATATGGTATCCTCAGGGAAGAGCTGGATCCATTGTGGTGTTGCATGTTTGATTGACTATGGTAAAGTACTCAACTTAAGGATCTGGTTTTCCTTTTATATGACGTATAATCACATCATCATAAAGAATTTTGGACATTTACAATCTCTCTAATCATGCAGGGGCAAAAAATCTGAGGGGGAGCAGAAATACAGCCAGAAGCAAAGCAACTAAGCCTTGCAAGAGCCCAGAGAAGAGCAGGACCTTCTGCTGCCACCTTAGTATCCCATTCCCAAGATGGTGCAGATGGACTGAAACAATGTGGGGAAAAATCAACATCAATTCTAGTTAATAAGTGCTGAACTTACTAAATGAAATAAAAGATAATAAGAGGAAAAGAACCAAGTATTCAGGTGGCAGAGAAATAAAAGCTAATATTAAAGCTAAAGATAATTATTTCTATTATTTTTGTAACAAATGCAGTTTAATTTCCTGTTTGGCCACACTCCCTTTTTATTCATCTATTTCTGAAAACACATCATATTTTCTTATTTTCTGGCACCATTAATGATGACTGAAGTCAGGGGGAACAGATTTATGACAAGCTTTCACATTAATCTGTCTTGTGGAATAGGCTACAAAATAAGTCCCAAAAGATGAGGTACAATTGAATTTTCATTTAGTAGCCCCTGTTATCTTCTTTTGTAAATATTTTAGATTAATTTATTTCTCTGCTGAATTAATGGTCTGATGTTTCATTTGAATGCCATTAAAGTCATGTGAGTGAAGCAGATGCCAGCATTTGTAAGATGAATATATATGAGTTCCTTCAGTTTCTTTGAAAACATTTGTTTGGAACATATTCTTTCACTCAGAAAAAAAATAAAATTATCATATCCAGTTGATCCTGCTCCAAAACACTATTTCAGCTTCAAGTACTAAATGGGCAAGAGCTGATGATGGTAACACACTGAAAGCAGAAATTATTCCAAAAAAACCACAAAGAAAAATAGAAATTATGGTCAATTCAGTAATAAAACATAATCATTCCATTTGTTCTCTTCTTCCTCAACTTACTACAGAAAAAGATTCAGAATCTGTCAGGTAAAAATATATGTTTAAAGTAAGGAATTCATCTAATTACTAGGTAAAAACTGAGTCTGCATTTTGCTTGTGACTCCCAGGATACAATGACTGACATATCTATTATGTGAACTACTACTGATAAACTATCTTTTTAATTCGGTTTTTTGCACAAATCTACTTTGATAGAGCTGAACATGCTTACAAGGCATATAATTCCTTCTTTACACAGAGTATAATTACTAAAGGAATTACTGATCTAAATCTACATAGTCATTAATTGAAAAAGCTCATCTTTTAACAAAGAACATTCTAATAACCTTCAAACCCAGATGGCAAACTTCACTTTAACATTTTTTTAATTTCTTTTTTTATTTACATCACTTTGGAAGTTCCATTTCCATGGATATATTTGCTGAAGTTGCCAGACCTTTATTTTATGATAAACTTTTATGTCTTTGTTGTAATGCACAAAGGGGTTTCAAATGCTATGTTTTATTCATTTTTCAAAGCTCAAAGCTCCTTAAAAGCCTCTGATGGTTTTTTGTGGGAGTTTTTAGTTTGTTTTGTCGTTTCTTTTCCTTCCCTCCCTCCTTCCTCTCTCTCCCTTTCTTGCAATCAGCAACAATAGGCCTCTTGTGATGCTCAAAATACAAATTCTTTTCCTTGGTGTCAAAGAGTCTGCCTTCCGAGTGACACTCCTGATGACTCTAAAATGAGATGTGTAGTTGAGGTTATTTGTTGCTGAAAAGCTTAACTCAGCTTCTCTCTCTAGTCTTTCATGAGAGCAAGGAGCAAAGGTGAAAGGTTGCTACTAGGAATTTGAAAGACTTGTTTCTCTTCAGTAGTCTGAACTTATGTTGCCACAGAAGACAGAGTCCTGCTCACATAACATCATTCATTACACTCTGAAACGCAAGCTATTTATTAAAGGGAACAAAGAGAATGAGTTAAAAATAAGAAATAAGATTTCTATAGTATTATAATGGTATGTCTTTCCCCTCTGCTCTCCCTCCCCCCAAAAAAAGTCTATGAAATTATATCAAATTCCTTTATATTTTTCAGTTAATATTGCCAGAAGTTGAGAAAATTAGTTATGAAGACTGGTTTTTTATTTTAAAATATTTTCTTACTGAAAGAAATACAACCATTTTAGACAGATTTCCTTCAAGACTTTTCTTCTTGGACTTTTTAATAATAAAACATTTTCTAAAGTTGCCTTTCATATTATATATATTTTTTACACAAATTAGAAGTTAGCAGAACAAAATCGAACAGTAGAGTATCCAGTATGAACTCCTGTAAAATTTAGGTCCATAAGTTTTTCCAAGCAACTACTGCTTTGAACTCAACTAGATATGCTTGATTAAAAATGCCTTTCGAACTAATTTCATGATTAAGTTCAGAATGCTATATGTTCTGCACAAGAGATGTTGTTCACATCAGATTAGAATATCACCCCAGGAACTGGAAATATCAGAACACTGATAAATTATGATATTTACTTAGAGGGACAGATCACAGGGCAGGAATCATTGGGAAGGCAGGTTCATAGGAGGGATATTGGAGGAAAGTCGGAGTTTTGTAATGATGACAGAGACATTCATCATAAATTGACAGGGAAGCAACTGCTTTTGAGCCAAAACTGAGATAATTCTAACAGGAAAGGTTCTTGCTTTCACATAAAGGCAATTTCAGGCATGGGGAAGTAGAAAGGTGTGCCATAACTGAAGAAAGAAAGAATGTGTTTTTGTTTCCTGTAGAAACTCAAAGATCAGAGGAAAGTTAATTCCCTTTTACATTAAGAAAATCCAACCAAGCTGACAGAAGAATGTTTTTATGGAGAAATAGTTTCAGCTCTAGTCATGGGGCAGCTGTGCGTCCAGAAGTTTAACATCAGGGAGAAGGGTGACTAGAAAGGGATGGCGGCAGAGGAGCATAGGGGTCTACAGGAGGATTTTTGTAAAAGTTAGCAAAGAATATAATTTGCATATTCTACTTTGGAACATTTGTACCATGAATTCTTCATTTTGATCTAGTTAACACTTACTTCTGCATCAGTTCAGCAAAATATTAAACTGTGTCTATCCATGTGCTGCCTCGTAAGTTTTTCACGAACAATCATTTTTTGAGCACCATTCAAAGTTATGTCAGCTTCATTTGCTAAGTAAGAAAACAAGTCATTCATAGGAAAGGGAAGAGGCATGGAATAAGAGAGAGTGAAAAGGAAAGACAGCGTGCATATAAGACTTATGTTTATCAGTTTATTAGAAAATGAGTGTTTGCTGTGGATTGCCTCAGTCTGAATAGCATTGAATTATTCTTTGAGACTTCATTGAGTCTTCATTTTTTATTGAGACTTTCAGTAGACACAAAAGACTTTTAAAAGGCACATTCTGATCAGCTAGGAAGGAATAATTCTCTGCTGAATTATTAAAAAGCAGTTTCAATTTTTTTTTTTTTTAATCTGAGGAAGTGTGTAAAATTTTATTATTCTTTAATTTGCACCTGTAAATGTTTTATTCTGCCTTGATTTTATTTGGTATAAAAATCAAAACAAAATAAAAATGAGCAATTAAACAGTTACAATGTTAAAAAAAAAAAAGGAAAACAACATATTTCCTAGTGAATCAAGTCAGTGGCCTAGATAAATCAGTACTGTGTTTCTGACTAGGCCAGCAGAAGAAAGGGAATTACACATCTGTGTTTTCGTAAGAAGTGTGACTAACATAAATTACTCTTTAAAAGTTTGTGTATGCCTATGTTTATATATCAAGATGAAAGTTTTAGAATATAGATGATGAAACAATAAGAATGCAACCATGCTCATGTATATATTTGTATTAATATACATACAATTAAAATATAATAAAAATAAACATTAAATGTATAATTTTTATTAGTAATAATTAAGTTAATGATGTGACTTTTAGTTTAACTTTCATAATTAATTTCACGAAGATTTTTCTATTTTTTTTTTTAATTTTTTAGAATTTTTTTTTTAAGCCAAAAAGGTAATTTTCCTATTCTCTAAATACTTTTTACTAAGAACTGCAGTGATGACATGACAAATTACTATCTTAATTCACTTCTCTGCCATGGAAATATAGCTCTTCTCCCTTTTTCCTTCCTTCCTGTTCATTATCTCTCTTTAGCAAATGGGTGCTAGATAACTTTTATGTTTATAATAGCAAATATCAAACTTCTTGGAGGTCAAATACATTACAAAAATGTATTCTGTCAGTACATAACGTCCATGTTTCCCTCTACCTGTGGACTGTGTAGATGGCACCTGACAGACAAAACTAGAACTTCGGCATGAGCTTGCACAGGATTGTGTTGGAGTAAAGTGAAGAGAGAAACACAATTGGCATACACATAGGTCTACCCTGAGGCAAGATGTTGGAAGGTGAACACTCATCAGTTCAATATTTATAGATTTACCCTTCATTAGCTATAATTATGCATACATTTTAAAGGTTAATATATATATTAGCAGGCAAAAACTCCCCTAGAATAATAATATTTTCTTTTTAAATAGCTACTTATGCAGCTGTTTTTCCAGGAATAGGGGGACAAACAAGTTAGAACAAAGTGACAATATTTTCTGTGAAAAAAGGGCTCCACATATTTAGCTGAGAAAAATTGACAAAAATATACTAACACTCTACACACAAGAACTGAAAACCTTGTATCTGCCTCTGCTTTCATCTCGGCATCCGATTTGGTGGTAGTCAACAAGCTACTTAATGTCCTTTATTTTTTTCCTTCACCTGAAAAATTGGGATGATGCTCTTATGTGAAGTAAATCTAGTAAAGAGAACGTTGCTGACCCTTACAGTGCAAAACTTAAAATTGATAGTAAATATTGGTTTTTTTGGTGGTTTGGGTTTTTTTTTATATCTGGGTAGAGAGAGAGGGGGAAAAAGGAAAGAAAATGGCCTGAGGGACACTTTTTATGCTGGAAAATGATCATCAACATGAGCAAAATTGTAGAATTATGCATTCACATATTGGAATTTTCACATTTGGAATTTCCCAAATCCAAAGGCCAATTTCTTTTTTTTTTTTATTCCCAAAGAAATGACTTCTAATTTTATTCTGTTTTCTTAATTCTTTTAATTCCATGTTATCAGTATTATATACATACATATATAATTGCATCACAAGCAATATTAAAGAGTTTCTATAGCTGTAAGCCCTTATATTTTATCTGTGCAGGTAAGTGTTCCTGCTGAAACAGAATAATTTAATTTTTCCAAACTGAATTTTATTTTTTATTTTTATTTAGCAATATATGTATGTCAGAGAATTAGATGTAATAATTTCTGAGGGGAGAACATTGTGAGGTTTATTTTTTAAATTGCCTTCATTCGCTTTTATTATCTGTGACTTTTATAAATTTTTTTGTAACCCCTCTCTTTTTAGGGCTCCCTCCTTGGATAATATTTTATCTATACTAAGTGCACCAATGCAGTTTTTTTATTTAACTTTGAAGACTTGGCTTTATGCAGTCCATAAGATCACACATGCAGAATTGGAAGTAAAATATCCTCTTATTCTTTGTCACACCTTAAAAAATGCATCCCTTAGATCTTCAAACAGGAAATATTAACCAGTTCAATATGGTGTTCCCAAGTTCTTAGACGTCCTAAACAATTACAGCTGTGAAGAGTGTTTTGGAATAGCTGAGATATAACATTTCAATTATCTTTGAAAGTGCTCTTTTGGTTCTAAGAACCTTTAGGTTCTTTCAGAGCTACCAACTAAGAAATACAACCTTAAGTCACTATTGTCAGAAGGAATTATCCCCAAGATGTTGCAATTCCCTTTCTACAGGAACTACATATACTTTTTAGAATCAAATCTTTATTATCTTCCCCTTACTGTCTTTCAGTTTCTCTGCCACTTTGTTAAGAACCAGTGGCCTCAAATGACTTCAGATTTCATCCCCCTTCCTGACTACTGGACAAACGAACTGACTTGAGAGTCTGTGCACTTTAATAGTGCACCCTCGTCACCTGTCAACTAACAAAAGCAGGTAATGTGAATTTTTCTCCCATACTCTTCTCTTTACGTATTTTGTGTCAGTGAAAAGATTGAAAGTCACATTGTTTGTTTTAATGACCTACTGGGGTAATGAAATCCAGTGATGAACTATACCTTATGTAAAGATTTATTTCCTCGTAAGCTAGAAATATTTTATGGAGTTTTCCTGTTCCACGGTGAAAAAGAAAATGGAGAGCTTGAACAGTCTTCTTGTGGTCTTATAATTTTACCAGCCCCACTCAAATTCCCTCTAGCCCTTGTCCTTTCAAATATTTCACGTATTCACAAATTCATGACAGGATGAACTGGTGAAAAAAATATACTTTATTTAAATAGCTTCAATTATATAATGACCTATTTGCATTTTAATAGAGATTTTGAGTAGAACACCTGAGACTTCCAATAAAATAGGGATTTAAATTTGCAGGTAATTAAGGATCAAGCAGGTTGTGAAATTTCTGTTTGATCTATTTAATAAACATGTTTACTGTCATAGACAATAACGTTGCTGACCCCAAATTGTCCCAAGTTATCAAAGCAAAAAAGTTTTCCTTCGACTGTACTAATTATTCAGAAAGTGAGCATTATCCATGTCAGGAATATCCTCTTTAAGTCGAGATGCTATTTTAGTTATTGCATCTGTAGCTTGTAATGGATAAAGCAGAATAAAATAACTGAACAAAAAAAATGCTGAATATATAATTCTAAGCCTCAATGCATATAATATCCTAGCTTTGGCCAGCAGTTGTTGTCCCTGCTCAGTTAAGAGCACCTAGGGACCAACCCTACATAAATTCCATTGGCATTAATAAGACTTAGTCCCATAAATCCCATGAGTATTGATTGCAGAATGAAACTGCATGGTGATTACAAATGGGTCAGAAGTGAAGAAATTGTACAGACAGATTCTCCCACTGGGAATGTCTACTTGGGGATTAAATATTGTTCTCAGTTCACCATCTTTGACTCAGAAGTGCAAATGATGCCTTCTTTAGACAATTGATTGAGGCAAGGGCAAGTAGTATTATATTACTGAACTCAGCCAAGCCAAATCGCTGTAAGTTGTACTTAGGTCTCTCTGGAGTTTTCCATGTTTTGCACCTAATTGGCATATTCCTAATCGTGACTTTTCTGCTGACAAGCTGCAGCCTGTAAATTTCAGGGCAGGTAACTTTTCCAATCATGTTTTAGTCTTTTCATTTCAGTTGTGGATGGTACAAGTAGCACCAAACAGGACGAAGAATTCACAACTGCATGAGAGCTGTGAGAAACCAAATTCATACTCAGATAAAACAGTGTTATGTTAAAATCACTTCCCCACTATGTGTCTGAGTATTTAGGTGCCATTGTATTCTAAGAACTGATTGCTTGGTAATCTCTACTGAAAACAAAACAGATCTGCTGAAGAATGAAGTTGAGGCACATTACATGAACCATAGTTCATGGAAAGGGAAATTTACCTTTATGGGGCAAGGATTTAAATATTTTCCTCCTCATTATTTTTTGGTTATTCAGGGATTTGGGCATTTTCTTTGGTTGTTTTTGATACTTTGGATGTACTTTTTCTTCTCCTAGCCAATGATGATATTTTTTTGTTATGAAGCTGTATATTTAGATTCTACAAAAGCTTGAAAGAAAGGGTCATCAGAGAATATCTCAGCTGCTTTAACCATTCCTAAAGCTGTCTTGGCAAGAACTCCTTTTGGTTCTGTAATTTAGTTACTCCAAGACATTTAGTTCTCAATTATGTTCAAAGCTTAGAAGAAATCAGGTTGCATGTGTGATGTTGTCTATGCCATACTAATGATCTTGGCTGGGAGTTATTTTTGTCTCTGACATCAAAGTTCTCTTAGCCAGTTACAATCCTTACCCCCTTCTCTAAGTGGGGACATCTGGCAATGCCATACGTGTCCTTATGTCCCCCGATGCCATGGTGAGGACACAGCACCAATGTAAACTTCCATGTTCTCAACCCAGCCCAAGGAAACGAGGACATCCCCCCAGTGTGCACCAGGGCCGCCTGCCCTCTGCAATGGGGAGTGTGCAACCCTGTCCCTAGACTGTAGAGTGGCCTGCTCAGTACTTTATTGCCCATAAGGAAGTTCTAGGACTCCAGTCGAGCAACTTAAGGTAGTGTCTGAGTGGTGACAAAGATGCTTCTGACCTTGGAGCTGGAGTGAGAGAGTCTGCTGTCTTCCGTGACTTTTAGCACACAAGGGCAGGTGCATCATGACAGGGTTTTAGCAGTGAGGAGTGGCAAGCAGTTGAGTGAGAGGCTACTATGGTTGTCTTAGCCTCTCTGGAAGCTTTAATTTGTTACTTAGCGCTCACAAACACCTCCTTGTGGGAAAGGCTGAGAGGTGCCTCTGGCATGATGTGGTGAACCTCGCTGCTGCTATTATATACTATTGTACCTTTGTTAGCATCCTGCTAAAGTTGGAGGAGGTCACTTACCAAGTCCTCTGTGCTTATGAAGGTGATCTTTGTGCTGTTGACACAAAATTTAGTTAATTCTGTTCTTTTTGTCACAGGTTAATAGACTTATGAGGTTGAACATAGCTTTGAAGTTACATATTTTGAGTATAACATTGTCCTATACATTATTATGATCTACTCTTCTTCCAGGGGAAGTTATAGAATGTGGAAGCTAGATTCCAAAACATCTGTCTCCCCTGAATAATCTTTTATCTGTAGTAATGATATTAATTTCAACAGAAATAAATTTCAACATTCAGCATCATAAATCCTACTTTAGATTTCTGTACACACTAGAATTATTCTAAACTAGCCTTAATTGTGTCTATTTGAAGAAAGAAAGAGATATTTTAGTGACTCAGCTAATTGTGGATTTTGGTTTTACAGAGTGACTCAGTGGCTAAATTTACTGCCTGATTTATGTGAAAATACTGCCCAGAATCAGACTGCCAGAGCTCAAACTCTTTTATAAAATCAAAGTCAAATCTTGATTATCTGGGATGCTCAATTAATCTGGCCGTACCTCCTATTAAAAGCTAGCATTTCTAAAAAGCATCTACTCTTATTTTTTTAGGGCAGATGTTCAGGTAACATTTTAGGTACATAAATTCCATTACTATTTTCATTTTTATTTTATTAATTTATCTGTTTCACCCAAAATATCTTGAATGTACAGAAACAGTATCCTTTTCCTTACTAGCAGTATAGCAGTTATTTGAAGCTATTGATTATTTACAGTCATTTGGCATTGGTTGTTTGCCTGCTGAGCATGTACGTATATACCATCTACAAGTACTTAATCTGCATCAATTCTCTTTAGTATCTGCAGATTATCTGCCCCAAAATGGCTATCTCAGGAAACATATCATGCCTAGCAGAACTCTCACCACTATCCTCAGATCAAAAGAGTGTTATGGAAGCATTTCTGATGAACTAAATACATTTTTTGAAGACAAAAACTTTAGAACCTCTATTTTCCTTTGTTGCATTAAAAGTGTGTCTGCTTTTACTTTACCCCTAACCAGTGTATTTGAATGGTTTATGCTAACCTGTAGTTCTCTTCTCATGTGGTATTGTGGAATCAAAACTGAGTGCTGTGGTCAAGTGGCCACAGACAGCAATGAATAACAGGAGTAGGTACACACTTCTAGAGTTTATCTGTTGCGCAAAAACTTATAAAGTGCCTTGAAAGACAACCACATGTTCGCTGTGTTGCTAAGTTCCATTAAAAAAAATCCTTGGATGTATTTTCTTCCCCTGTAATTGTTTTCAGATTGCTGAAAATCTATATTTTTTAAAATTTAAATAGAAGTAAACTCTGATCTTGTCTGGAAATCTAATGAAATAGTCTCAACACCACTTCAGTACAGTATATAGATTGTTGCTACAGTTCAATCTCTACAGATTCGGAGTTCAGTGTTTCCAATGGAACAGAAATGAGGAACTATTTTGACTACTGCAATTCTAAAAATATATGCACACTTTAGAGCAAACATCCAAAAAAGAAATCCTAGCATTTATTCTTCTGTATTTTCCATTATGCTTTGCCTTCAGAATACATTTTGTATTCAGAATTTCATAGTCTTATAGGAGAATATAGCTTCTGAAAACAGAGAAAGGAATGTGTAAATCCACTGCTTCTGAGGCAATATAATAATGTAGATAATATTAGTGGTACTTGAATTACTAACATAAATTACTGTCTTTATGGTGTTCATAATGTATCTGTATTTGTACATCACTGTCTTTTAAATTGATGCAGATGATCCAAATCCATTGAATCAATAGAAAAAATGTTTATATTTGTAAATACAATAAATATGCACATTGCAACACTTGTATTTAAATGAAGGTTATCCTTTCCCACTGTATTATTTTAGGTCCGGTGTCACTCAGAGATTTTTGCTGCCTGTTCCATACTTTATAATTCCAAACTTTATATGTACTTGAAAAATGATTTAATAGTCCAGGACAGAGATCAGTTTAGAATAAACATCTTCAACTGCAACTTTGCTGCCACCATTGATTAGACTAGCCAAACAGGTCACCTGTTTCCAGCTGATTTGAAGTGATTCAATAGCTAATTCCATATCAGAGAGAAAAAAATACATTGTGTAGTAGAAGAAAGAAACACTGATCAAATTTCAGAATAACGTGAAGAAAATTAACTTGAATAAAAAATCTTTCTTGCTTAATGGATAAGAATTGTAGCTAAAGGCAATGATATATATTTTCTGTAAATCAGTTTCGGTTCTCACTAACAGAATAAATAAAAAACCCAAACAGTCTTTGGTGAGGCACATTTTAAAATACAACGCACCTCTTTGCAAAGTTCTAATGAAAATAGGATGATTCAGAAGACTGCATAGCAATGTTTTGGTTTCCATAACAAATCTTTATCATGTGCTTTGCAGAAATCCATTTATTTTTTAAATCATAGGGTTAAGGACTGAGTCATCTTTAAAAATCTTTATAGCTCCTGAAGAATGCAACACAGCTTTATCAAAGAGTTCCATAACACTTCACCCAATTATCTAAATAACAATAACAGATAGCAATAAAGCTGATAGAATAAGAAGGTGTGAATAAATTACAGATTAGTTCTGTCAACAGGCAAAAAGGTACACAAATAAATTTTCTAATTATAACATACATTAAAAAAATATAATGAACTAATTTAATAGACCTTTTTTATTTATACCAGGTATGCCTCTGAGGAAAATGGCAAAAAATAATCATGAACTTAATGCAAATAAGATGGGCAAAAATAAATTGAAGCTCCTTGGAAATCACACTTTCTTTCTGTAGAATAAAATGAATTCTAAACTCTTTCTGCCTACATCTTTTAGTAATTTGTAAAATTTAAATTCTGACATTTTTGAAATTAAAATTTTGGTTTAATTTTTGCACCTTTTGAAATATTTATATGAACTTAATTTAAAAGTGAGAAACTGATTCAATTTCCATGAATAGGCCTGCAATTCCCGCTTTTCACAGTTATCAAAAGTGTTTTAAAATATTTAACAAAGTTTTAACCACACTAGAACATGGAAATGTAGCTTACCTAAAAAACAGTTTAGAAGGTTTCATTGACTTCTCTAAATAGTTCTCACAACTAAATAAAATACCCCATTAAAGAAATACTCAAAACTGACTTCAAAGGAATATGCCAGAATTTTTATAGAAATAAAAGCTAGCCTGGGATACACATGGTATAATGGAATTTGTGTCAAGGTATGCTCAGACACATTTCAATATTTAATACTGTATAGTGATTAAGTATCAAGAATGAAAAAAAGGAATAAATTTTCGTGGGTCTTATCAATTTTTGTTCAAAACTATTTAAGTTGTCTTATATTAACCTTTCTATGGTGCCTTTATCTGTTTATTAACTGTGATGACATTTGAATGACTTTCACCTTTCAAAAACATATATTAATATGTTTATATCTGTCTGACATCTGTGCATAAAACTGTTAATTTTTTGTTTACTTTTGTTGTTCATAAATTTTTTACTTGTTATTCTTGTTTTACTATAAAACAATACAGTAATTCTATATAAAAGCTGATTTTTGTCATCCTCTTTCCCATATTCTTAGCAAAGATTTGAATGCCCATTATGCAGAGGCTATAAAAGCACATTGTCTATCATTGTGAAATTCCAATTCAAAGATTATTTTCTACACAACACAGAAGAAATCTTTCATCAAGGAAAAAAAAGAAGAAGACACAGGGATTGTGACAAACACACATTTTTGGCGTCCTTTTGTGCAACAAAAATAGAACTAAAAGGAAAGGTAATTGGAAGGCCATTTTCAAAAAAAGAAGTATCTATTGGCTGTCTCTGCTTTAATATTTCAGAAGTTTGGAGATAAAAGGTATTCTTTCTTTGACAGCAATCATTGTTCAGGCTGTCATCACTCAAGTCAGCAATTTCATCACTTCACAGCAAAAGCATCATTAGGAAAAAGGGGGAAAAATCTAGATGAACCACTTAAAAAAAAAATCCTAACCAAACCCCCTTCAAGTAGCAAAAAACCATACTTTTTTCCCCAATATAAAAGGTCTATATTTTATAATTTTTTTCAGAGCTGAGAGTGATTCCTGTAGGATCACAGCTAGAGCAAATCTTTGTTCATGGTAATAAAAGACAACAAGCAGAGAGGCAGTTTCTTGCTTAAAACAGTGTGGTAGCAATTTAAGACCAAAAGTGTGAACTAGTAAACAAAGGGTGGTGGGGTTTTTTATGTTTATTAAAGGTTTTTGTTTTGTTGGTTTGTTTTGTTTCAGTTTTTTGTGGTTTTTTTTTTCATTGCACTAATGACCACATAACTACTAAAACTACTTTCATATAGAAAAGGAAAGCAAAGTTATTTGAAGCTCAATTTATTTTTATTTATTCTCAGAAGCTAAGAAGATTAAAATCCTGGAAGATGTTACTAATTGACAGGCAGGCAGGAAAACAAAGAGATTAGAGTCTGAAAACAATTAACTGATTAATAATTTCTTAAATGCCTTTATACAGTATCATCATCTTTCATGTTCTTTTAAAAGAAAATAAAAGAAATAGAAGGCTAGAAAAGTAAGGGAAAATCAATTAATTTTAAAAGGTGATTATGCAGCTAATTAAGAAAACTAACAAAATACCTCTGGAGGAAATGGTGATTACATACTAGCCTCTACTCATAGTGAAAAATTCATCAATAGCAATGGTAACTGCTTACAGATGTCACTAAGAGTATTTGGTGCTGAATTTCTGACTGAAAGTCTGATGAAGCTGATGGACTTATCCAGGTCAATTTCAACTTATATAACTGCTGAAATAGTTTCTTGAAAGATAAAAACCTATGGAAAAATGGAGAATGGAACAGAACATTCAGGAACAGAGCCATGAGCACCAGATTTGGACAAACATGGGCCAGTTTAGACCAAATATTAGTTGATTCTGGAACACTGTTATGCTTTTTCAACACAGATTAAAAAATTCTTGCAAAACCTTATAAATCACAGTATTAAGAATAACAAAATTGTAATCTTCTTGTTAATTACTCATTCTCAATGAGCATGTGCTGCTACCTTGAATGCATCAGTTCTGGGTATTTTAATGTGACAGAAGGGCTCATTACTTTATAACCCACACTGTGTCACAAAACTCCTATGTAGACATGGCATTGATATATGTACTTAATCACCTCCACACCTAAAATAATGCAAAAGTTCAACCTGCTGATAAATGTCTCACCTCTCTAGAGGCCAGAAGTCACTTTCTGTTAAGGTTTCCTTCAGTAATGGTATTCCAGCAACATACTGTGCAAATTACAGCTTAGGCTGTTTACTTTTTACATCTCTTTGTACACTACTTTTCACCTTGTTCTCCCAGTCTACTGAGTTCTGGCTTCTTGTGAGGAGATGATAACTCCAACTTCCTGCCATGGCCTCCCACACAGACAACTCGCTATGCACAGCTGTACTGCCAAGATTTGGGTAGTCTGCTCTGCTTGATGTTCATTTTGCCCCCTCTAGATCTTTCTTGGGGAGCCTTTTAAATATTCTGGTTATAACTGGACAGCAGATGATCTTTGATTTTATTCTTATTTAGAAGCGCATGTCAGTTTGAGACCAGTTTAGGGGGAAACACTCTGGAAAGAACGTCTCCTCCCCAGAAGACAGGTTACAGCACTCCCTCCCCCACCAATACAAAAGGAATTTCTTGGATGAAAGTGAAAAACGAACAGAGTGCCGGCAAGGCACGGGAAACGAATGAGTAATGTTAGATAATAAACCTCCTCAATGCGGAGAAAGCTGGTGGATTTAGAGTTCCCTCTGTAGCCGGCTCAGCCCCTCCCGAGGTCCTAGGCCAGGATGTGGCGTCCCCGCAGCCTCTCTGCCCGTCCATGGGGTCTGATGATCTGGTTCTTGGATCACAGCTAGGCTGAACAGTTGCAGAAGAAGAAGAAGAAGAAGTTCTGGAGGATTTTGGTATGCCAATATGGGAGAATTTCTTGCCTCAGCTAACAGGCTGGCTAAAAGCAGGAAGGTGCTCCCTCAGCTCTGCAGCGGTGAGAACACGGGGGAGTGTGTGTGAGTCCTTGAACACAAACCGAGCTGAAGAATTCGCCTGGTTTTTCTCCCCCCTCTCCTGGACCCAGCTTAAAGCTGCAGGACCCATTTCTGGGCATAAAGCAGACAATAGGGGAATACAGTATTATCATAAAATCACCCCAAGACAAAGTGTTTATTGATTACCATGAAAGGAGAGGAGTAGTTTTTTTTAAAGGATCATTGCCATAGGATGCCTTTTCTCAAACATCTGTAACAGAGGGTTCAGAAAATCAGTAGTCATTTATGGGTTAGCCACAACCTTTTGCAAATGACCTATTTTCCTTCACATTAAACTTTTAAGAATTTATGATAATCTGAATAATTAAAAATATTCTATCTAAATGTTATAATGAGGTTATACTTATTTTAATGTTCAACAATCTTATGACATATTGTGAAATGTGAACAGCAGCTAGATGACTTTCAAGTTGCTCCATTTTCCCATGCTTTAGATAGATTAAAGGTTAATTAATTCACATCTGACTCTTAATTGATTTTTTAAAATTGCTTGATTAAATCATACTCTTAAATTTGTTTACTTATCATATTTAATATGTGATTACACACAATCTTCAAACTTGATAAACAATTATATTTTAAAAAGTAGGAAAATATCTAACAAGTATTTAAAATAAGACAGCATCAGATAAACAAATGAAGCATTCTTTCTATTTTTTCATTTTTTTAAATTTCTTTTGGTAATACACCAGATGAGCTATGTGTTGAGTCAAGAAATTGCATTAGAAGATTAGCAATTATTAAAAGATATTTTTCAAGTTAATGTATTCAAGGTAAAGTGGAATAAGATAAAACACATTTTATAATTATTCTTTTTTCTTGCTACTCTTGTTTTGGCATTACGATTATTATGGTATATTGCATATTAAGAAGCATTTTATGAAAGGATGGGTAAATTGAGTTCCTACCTGGTTCCATTCATGGCAGTCTTTGACAAGTCTCTCATGTGTTTGCAAGTCCTTGCACACTTTTAAGATATATTCAGATAATAAGAAAAATAGCACTAAAAATATTAGTATTTTGCAATTAAAAGTACTGATTTTGGCGGTGAAACTAGTAATAATCCTAGTAATTCAAATATGCCATGCTCAGTTCTCACATGACTTTGTTGTTATGACAGAATACTTTATGGATGTTAGTGCCTCCATTAATTGAGAGAATTCCTTGCAAGAATACCTTCTAATTTTTTGGCTAATTAAGTAAAAAGTAAAAGGTTTCCTTTCCAGATTGTATTCCATTATCTGAAACGTGAAAAATAAGTACCTAAAAACCCATGATAAAAATGTTTTCCTGTTTGCTACAAACTCAGTGGTTTGTGCTCTTTTTTTTTCTGAAAACAGAATAAATTTATGTCACACCTTCTCCAGAACTGCCACTATAACACATTATTATTCTACACACACACACACACACACAAAAGAGAAATCTATGTTTTATTATAAATACTTATATACATGATAAGGAAATTTGCAGGGAAAAACCAGAAGANACACAAAAGAGAAATCTATGTTTTATTATAAATACTTATATACATGATAAGGAAATTTGCAGGGAAAAACCAGAAGATTCTGAAAAATACATTGCACTTTTTAGTTTCTTAATACACCAAAACAAGGTTTTAGGGGTTCCAAACAAATCACATAGATGTAAGTTAAAAGAGTTCCAGGCTTTGCTGAGAATGTCTGACTACATCATTCCTGGCTCCACCTTGAGTGTCATTTCCAAACATTCTTCCCAAAACAACAGAAGGCCCATCTTTAAATAACACCAGGGTTGTCTGCTGCCAGCTCGTGTGAATATGTAGGCAGAGAAATGCCAAACCAAGTGGGCTTTGGGCTGGTTCCAGGCAATTTTCCTGTCTGTTTCTTCTCCATTCACTGGCAGCTTTCTCTCTCCTCCCTTTTCCATTGCTTTTTAGTGACAGGTGGCTACCAGAAAGCTGCAGGATGCCACAGAGCAACAAAGTGCAGGAACTCATCTAGGGCACCGTACCCCAGAGCAGTCCCTTCACACATAGCAGGTCTTGGTTTATGTCCTCCAGGGCTGTGCTTCAGAGAGAGAAAACATGGGCACTCCTAGGGATGGCTAGACTTTCTCCTGAATATGCAATCCCTCCTTCACTGGGAGGTGGTTGTCATACATTTGTCTGGTTATATAAGCCTGAGTGAGGAGACTCTCAAAATTGTCTTGACCATTGCAACTGCTCTGCGAATGCAGCAGGATTTGCCACTTTGCACCTGTCCTGGGGAGCCTTTTCACCCACCCTTCTGAATGAGACAAATGACCAGTCCCACAAGGCTGCTTCTTGGAGGTGTGGCATGGTGCTTTGATGAAGAGACTACATGCCTGCCTGCTTCTGCCTCCTTCAGGGGAGACACAAAATCTTCTGAGAAAAAAAAGAGCCCTTTCTTTCCACGTACATTAACCTTCATTTTGTTTCACAGTTTATACAGTTTATGGAGCTCTCAGTTCTTTATCTAAATACTTTATATAAAGGGAAAACTCTCAGATCTCTCTACAATTTCTCTTGTTTTTCAGTGGCATTTTAACAAGAGCAAATAAATTTCTTGTTTCCCATCTCCTTCCACCTTGCAGCTACACAAGCAAAACACAAGTATTTGGTATGGGGGCATCTAAGAACTAGACCTTTGGGAGCAGTGGTTGAACTGTGAGGGGTGAGAGTTGCATGTACAGAACTCATTTTTCCTTTCAAAGTGGAAGTGTTTGAATGTAGCTGCCCACTGGACAGAAGAGTCTGTCATATGCATGCATTTAAGGAAATGTGGGATGAGAATGCCTGTAGGGAAGAAACCCAGATTAGCTGTGACATGACAGAACTGGCTCTAGCTCTCTACTGTTAATAAGATGTAGCGGGTTCAGTTCAAAACCAGGCAGAAACACCAATTAAGTGTAGTGGTTTAGTTCACAATCTATTATTTACTTATCTTTCTTCTGTGAGAGAAGAATTAGGAGAAAGCAAAGCAGGCACAAAACTTACAGAATGTAAAGAAGTTTATTAACAGACTTAAAAGAAAGAGGAAAAAAAAAAAACTGCTGTGGTGTGGAACATTTCTTCCATGGAAACTCATAGTTCTTTCACACTGCAAGACATGGACCATCACATGGGGTTATTTATCTTTTTAAGGATGAGTTCTGTTGGCTTGAACACGAAGGGGTTTTTTTCGCCACCAGACTCTTAAAAGCCTCTCTCTCTCT
>VZTI01004200.1:457-24078 GCA_013397865.1 Struthidea cinerea
ATTTTTTCTTTTTTTTTTTTTTTTTTTTTTTTTTTTGCTTACGTAGAGTGTTCAGGAAGGAAAGGGAAGCAACACTGCAGTGGAGCGACGTGTGTTTATGGATTGAGGTGGATAAAAGGTGCTGTCAATCATTTTGCTTCATGAGCAACAGAAGGCTGAATGAGTGCTCAGGAGAATTTATGGGTGTTCTCTGTGATTAAATTGCCACACGTCCAGTGCTATGTCAGAGCACTGGAATGAAACAACAATAATGAGAAGGCACTACAGAGATGTCCGCTCAGATCCAGACATGGTCTAACTCATGCGGTCAGTGTTGTACCTCATCTAACAGCCCCTGACCCTTCTTAGGCTATTTTGCCCTCCTCAACGCCTCTTCTCCATGTTTCAGCATCTTCCTGCTATTTCAGGCAGAGATATCCCAAAAGTGAAGAGTAAAAGGAGTGAATCAAATGTGAGATCCTTTGACACATGGTGGGACTTGCAGGGACGAACAGCATAGTCCCTGTGTACATGAAAAAGAGAAGTTCCATAGGAGAACTGAGGTCCTGTGATGTGAGGACCTGCAAGGTGCAAGCTGGTGGTGATGCTCATGTTTTGGATCTGGAGGATTTGCAGGATGTTGATACCTGCAGTGAGGAGGGATATTTAAAGCTTTGTTTTGGACATATTAGACCACTTTGAGGTCAGCCACAAGGAGATGCCAGAGGGAGACCATCTGTGTTATTCTTTCGGACAGGAAGGTTAACATTCATCTCATTTAACTTCAGATTTCTGTCCTACAGTCTTCCCTCCTCTCAGTTCAGCACTGAGAATCCCTACAGCCACTGGAGAGACACAAATATTTCTCAGTGCTTCTCACCACATCCTCAGGGAGACCCTGAAGTACATCTGAAGAACTGTGTTCCGAAAGTACCTGTTAATTCCCATTATGCCCAAAAAGAATTTTCATCAGAAGCTCACATGCAGAAGTGTCTCTTGCACATGTATAAAACCAGGCAAGATCAATCCCACCTCAGGAGACATCTGATGAAAAGGAAATTCTTGAAGCAGCTACACAGGGATGGCAATTGAAAGGGCAGCTGACAGAAGCAGGGCCACAAGCTGGTGGGAATCCCCAGCCAGCTGGAGGACAAGGAGAATCCATCACAGGAGCCATGGGAGGGGTAGAAGACAGCAGTCATGGAAATTAAAAGAGAGCAAGGGGAGTCCATGATGAGTAAAGAGCAAATGGAGTGCTGATCTTAGCTTTGGCTTGGCAAAGACCATTGGAGATTCCTGAATGAGCAATTTCAGTGCTTGGGGCAGGCACTGGAATACAGATTTGTGGGTGGAATTGGCAGAGGGGAGATCCATACCTTGAAAACAAATGGTCAGGGAGGTTGAAGATGAGTGGTAACAAAAGAAACACCTTTTCCTTTCGGAAAAACAAATAAAATAAAGCCTTCCAATCCATTATTGCAAATATATATGTGAAATAATAAATAAAATTGGGGTCAGGTACACATCATCTTTCTATTCAGTAGCTCACCTTTTGAAAATCACTGATAGCACAGATGTGGGCCAAACTCTGTGTCTTGGTTTGAAAGACAGGTGTCTGCCAAGGAAGGCAGGAACCTCCCTTGAAATGGAAAATGCAACCCCCTTCCCTCTGAATTATTATAATTTTGAAATCAAGGGGTTTTCAAGCAAAGATATGAGGAATAGGAATAACAGTCCTTTACTAATATATATGTATATGTACGACAAGGCAAACAAACAACAATAACTATTGTCAGAAACACGCCAATTATAGTAATTGTTTTATTAAAAGGCAGCCGGGACGAGCAGAGGGGAGTAGCCCCACTGCCAGGCACGGCAAGGCAGAGATACTGCAGCAGTGCGGGCAGGATGCTGGGTGCTCCCTCGGTAAACAAGTTACCTCAGGAGCACCTAGTGCTGAGCACTAGAACAGTTTATATGACCTTCGGCTCGTTCTCTGATCGGTCAGGTCACTTCTGATGCCTTATTTACATGTCTGGTGTCACTGGTCCATTCAACGGTGCATCCCTGAGCAATCATCTTCCCAGGGGCTGATTCCATTGGCTCGTTCTGCTGTCCAGTCTTGATCTCTCTTGATGACGTATGAGATGATGTTATGTATTTATTAGTACGATGTTGTCCGTTTGGGAACTTTCTAGAGCACCCCATCCTGTGGATGGAGCCCGCGCCTATCTGATATTCTAAATGAGCTACCCCCCCATCCTAATACAGTTCAACTATTTAATTACACAGAACTTTAAGATACAATTTAGTGGGTCCAAATAAGTTGCTATTGCTATTAAACATACAGGATAAGTAACATTTGAACATTTTCAAGTACAAATCGTTTCCTAACTCTAATAAATTTTCAGTACCTACTCTGCTAACTTTATTAACAATCTATCAACTGGACCAAAACACTTATAACAACTGTGGCAGTGACAGCAAACAGAACCACAAACCCAGTGCCAGCCTCTCTCGGCTGTCGGGCCCTTTCCCCGTGGGTGCAGTTCCGCTCACAGCCGGCAGGGGCGCTGGCGGCTCCCGGTGAGCGGGGCGGGTGCGATGGTTCCCCCGCGGCTGCAGGGGGCGCTCCGGAGCGGGCTCGGGGAGCACGTGGCAATGGCGGCTCGGCCGAGCCGGGAAGGGATGGAACAAAGGCTGCACAAACCCCCTGGGCAGCTGATCCCGGTGCCCAGCCGGACCCTCGGGAACAGCAGGCTGGGACAGCAGGGACGAGCACAGATCCCGGGTGGCAGACGAGATGTATCAAACTCTGGAGCTGCAGCAGGAACCCCGGGAGGTCTCGGCAGGCAGGGAGTGCGGGGCTTTGATGTAGCGAAGGCTCCGGGCAATGACGGGGGCAGGGCGGCCGCAGCCCGGCTCCCAGCAGGGCAGGGAAAGGCGGGCTTGGGAATCCTGGGGTTTCTCCCTGAGGCGCCTGAGCAGATGGTGAAAAAGGTCCCGCTTTTAGTAAGGTGGGGTGTTAGGGTCCCAGTGTAACAGATGCTCCAGTGAGCAAGCTCCACTCACGGTAGAAGGAAGGCAGCCAAAAGCAGTAGCCTGCAGCGCTGATGAACTCCCTCCGAACGCCGAGAACACCAGCCACCCTCGGACTGCACCCAACCTGCTTTTTTCCAGCTCAAATCTCGTGGCATCCCCCCACCCTACATGAGAAAACCCCAGGTGAAAGAGTGGCCAGTTGGACCCCTCCCCCTGTGGCCAGGTCTTTTGTTTTCTCCCAATCACCCAGCAATTTGTCGCCCCGGCAACATATATGGGAAAAATTCCTCAAGAGAAAAAGAAAACGGAAGGAGAACTCCCAAAACTCCAACACTCTGGAATAATGGCTGGACTTGGGCAAGTACAAGGCAGAAATACCCCCACAAACATAAGCTGGATTTTTCAAACTCTATCAGAACAGTTTTTTTCAAATGGTCCCTAATGTGGGTGTCATCAGTTATGTCCCATTCCTAGGGATGTTCAAGGCCAGGCTGGATGGGGCATTGACCAACCAGGTCTAGTGGCAGGTATTCCTGCCCATGGCAGGGGGGTTGGAACAAGATAATCTCTAAGTTCCCTTCCAATCCAAACCATCCTGTGGTTCTATGATTCCGTTTTAAATAGTTTTGGTAGACAGTTTTCAACAGTGTTCTTGTCATTGAAGACCTTGTTCAAGAGTAAAAAGATGACAACCCACTCATTGACTGTGGCACCAATTGCCTCTGTAGTACCAGCTTAAACTTATTAAAAACCACCTGCCTCAGTTTCCAGTTGCTAAACAGGTGTAAAACTGTTCTTTTTCCTGCTTGTTCAGGTTAGAAATGTCCTGGCTTGCTTTAGGATGTACAGAAGTACAGCCCTGATCTCTTCTGAGGTCCTGGAAGCACCTTGTTATAACCAACAACCACAATTTCTTGCAATTTTACTAAAAAGACTTTTTCTCCTTCTGCCTGTCTCCATATCCATACGCATGAATATTAATCCTGCCGAAAAGAAAAGGGGGAAAAAAAAAGGCAAGAGAGAGGGATGATAAAAATTCAGTACATCAGACTGACTCTTCTTGATTTACAGTGGGTAATTACCATTCTTCACGCATGGCTGGTCCCCTGTTGAGGGAAAGCAGAGCAGGTGGAGCGACGCTTGTCCGAAATCCTTCCTCCCAACATTTGCCTCCACCTGCAAACTCCCCACACGCCTGCAGCAGAGAGGAATTGTCAGGACCGGACAGAAGGACAGGTGGGAAAAATAGATGGAGATAGCTGTACAAAGACACCTGGAAAAGTTGGGTTAGCCCATACTTGAAATGTTCCTAAACATCCACTTTTGCATTTAATGTGCCGTGGCAATGGTTCTGTCTTGTAACTGAGGGGGTAAAAAAAAATAGCAGTAAAATTAAAGGCCATAAAAACTGGTATGAAATGATAATTGGAATTATTCAGGTAATGGATTAAGACTATTCCAAGTACCATGATCTAAATCTGAATGGTGAGGGAGGGGGAAGAGGGGAGTAAACTAATAGAATTTGGAATTGATTTTTAAAGAATACCAAAAATTATTACTGGTAAAATTTACAAGCACTGTAGATCACGCTCGCTGCTGCCTTGTTTGTAAGAGAAATATCCAATTCCAAAATGAATTGGTCTCTGCTCAAACTAACTCTTGCTGATGGTGGCAAGCTATTAATTAAATGACAATTTTGTGCTGTTCGTTTTGAAAGTCTATGGAAAGATAACCCGTAGTTCTCAGTTTCTGAAATGAGTGGGGAGAGGCGAACAAGAACAGACTTTTTGAAGACTTCAGGAGTAGGAAAAAAAAAAAAAATCCTTTCAGGGATATGCTCACCAGGACAGGATTTTATCACATAAGCTCTCCATGGTAGGATTTTATCACACAGCTTGAGTTTGGCTCAGGGCATGTAGCTGTAGATGTCTACAGAATCGAGACTGAACATGTCAAAGCAAGTTGTCTCTATAATTAATGAAGAGATATAGACACTTTTAAGAAGTGAGTCACCTGACCTTTTTTTATAAATCTGCTTCATGATCCAATGAATCATGTCCTAAATTCCACTGTCTGTGTTGACTAGCTGTCCATTTACTGACTCAATTTATTCCCCATTCGTTTTGACAAAGATGTTTATTTAATCAGATGTACTCCAAGCCAGGAAATGTAAGAAATTACCTCTTTATAACTCCCATTTCGTGCTCTTAGCCTAAGTGTTCATGAGCTCCAGGTGTCACAGACAGGGGAGTGGGGCTGATGGACAGGCTGATCCACGGGAACAGGTCTGACAGACCTCTTTAAATCATGTTTCTGAGTAATTGGTTCAAATTCTGAGTATCAAGGTCTAGCGGAAGGTTCCCTGCCTATGGCAGGGAGGCTGGAATGAGGTGATCTCTAAGGTTTGTTCCAACCCAAACCATTCCATGATTCTGTGATTGTCCACCAAGTCATCTACATTTAGAATCCGGAAATCTGATACTGTGTCAATGAAGAGACAATGCCACCTCCGTAGAGAAGCAGAGGTAAGGGTCCCAGTTTCCATTTCCACAATTGCCCTCTCAGTGAAAACCCAAACCAGAACTGGGCTCACAATGCCACATTAAAGACATTTCACAGAATTGTTGTGTGAATCATAGAATCTTCAAGGCTGGAAAAGACCTCCAAGACCATCAAGTCCCACCAACTCCCAACAGTAGCTGCAGGTTTCTGATGGGATGATCACACATTGACTAAACCATCTCTACTTGTTTTTCCTGAGGGCATGAGCAGAGCAAGGCCACCTACCCTGGAAGGCTTTACTATAATTAGGATAAATCTACTGGGAGTTCGCTTCCTGCTCTCTTTAGAGAGTCTGAGCCTAAAGGTGCAGATTTTGGCAGCAAGGACATGTGGTCTTTCACTCTGCGGAAGAATCCCATGTGGGAATCAAAGGTTTACTCTGATATTCAGAGTAGAATTACAGAATTATAGAATCATGGGGTGGTTTGGGTTGGACGCGACGTTCAAGGTCATCCAATCCCCTTCCATGAGCAACCAGCTCAGCCAACCAGAAACTCCTCAGTGTGAATATCTTCCTGTGGCCACAGGTAACACAGTGCTCACAGGAAATTTAATCAGTATGACCTAAAAATTCTTCCCTGTGGGAGGGCAGTGACCTTGTCCTTGCTGTACCAATGAGCAGGGACACCTTCCACTAGACCAGGTTAACCAGAACCTGATCCAGCCTGGCCTTGAACACAAGTAGAACTGGAATGATCTTAGTGCATTTTCTAATAGTCACAACTCCTCATCCTTCAGAGGTCTTCCTCCTTCCCCATCCAAACAGCCAAAGAGCAGGAGAGCCAGCTCAGAGCAGAAAACTCCTTGGAATGTGGGACTGGAAAGGAAGAAGGGGACAGTTTCACTCATAAACCTGGCACCCTGATTATTTTGTGACCAGGATGAGTCCCGCCTTTCTGGTGAGAGCCCCATGCACAGAAGTGTGGGGTGAGGGAAATAACAACACCATAAATATGCCACCTTTTGAGTGGTGAGCAGCAGGGGATGGATGCAATGGGGTGAAAGGAATTACAGCATGAAAAATTGCTTTCTTTGACAGAATTATAAAATTATTGAGTGAAGGGAAATTTGCAGATTTACTATGCCAATTAATGACTTGACATTTGAAACAGTCTCACACAAAAAAATATCTCATGATATTAATTGTTATTGTCTGTGAGAGGACTGCTGAGTTTAAAATCGGTAGGAGCATAGAAAACAAAGGAACACCTTTATCCAGGCTGGTGTGCACCCACAGAGAGGTCTCAATAAACTTCAGTTTTGGTAAAAAGCACTAATAATGTCTTTAATTAAGTACTAAAATCCAAGGGGTTCTTTTGCCCTTTTATTTATTTATTTTTTTTAACCAGATAGAAAAATCAAGCTGCTGGGAACTTAAAGTAATTCACTGTGCACAGAATTTGCAACATTTGCCCTCTCTTGGTGACTGAGGCAACAATCACGGCAGAAGACTGATGGAGACCTCCCAGCTCTGGTTCCTGTAGCTCTAATGACTGGAGGAAGTGCCTGGTGCAAGTACCTGAGATGACAAAAATTCATATTTGCCATCTCCTGAGAAATCAAGGGATAAAGAAATCTCTATTTTTGTGATACACAAAATCAGCTCCAGACTGGCAACCAGCTCAGCCAACCAGAAACTCCTCAGTGTGGATATCTTCATGTGGCCACAGGTAACACAGTGCCCATAGGAAATTTAATTAGTATGACCTGAAAATTCTTCCCTGTGGGAGGGCAGTGACCTTGTCCATGCTGTACCAAAGGAGAAATAGTTCAAAGGAAATAAATCCCCTGTGCAAACACAGCAAGAAGATAAATGAGAGAGAGATGTGCAAGTGCCAGACCTCCAGAATCCAAATCCAGTGCTTTAATAGCAGCATGTCCTGCTTTGGGGTATAAGGTACCTGTGAGTCACAAGGAGCTGTCACTTGGATCGCAATGTGAATCAATGTCAGATCAATCTGCTTAAAAGCCTTATTAGCAATATGGAAGGCAGAGGTTGGAGAATCCTAATGGCCACTGTGGGTTGGAGACTGGTACAGAAATCAAGTCATCGCTCACAGGGGAAGAAACACCAAAATGGGTTTAATTTCTCAGGAATTGTCCTGAGAAAAGTCCTGTCAGGAAGCCTTTTAGTGGGGAAGGTTATAGAATCATGGAATCAGAGAATGGTTTGGGTTGGAAGGGACCTTAAAGATCATCTCATTCCAATCCCCTGCCATGGGCCAGGGCACCTTCTGCTATCCCAGGTTGCTCCAAGCCTCATCCAGATCTGGCCTTCTACACTTCCAGGGATGGGGCAGCCACAACTGCTCTGGGCAGCCTGTGCCAGGGCCTCACCACCCTCACAGGGAAGAATTTCTTCCCAATATCCAATCTATATCCACCCTCTTTTATCTTAAGGTCATTCCCCCTTGTCCTGTCACTCCATGCCTTTGTGATAAATCCCTCTCCAGCTGTCCTGTAGGCTCCCTTTAGGCACTGGAAGGGGCTCCAGTGTCTCCCTGCAGCCTTCTCTCCTCTAGGCTGAACAGCCCTAGCTCTCAGCCTGTCATCATAGCAAAGGTGCTCCAGCCCTGTGATCAACTTAGTGGCCTCCCCTGGACTCACTCCAACAGGTCCAAGTCTTTCTTGTGTTGATGATGTGCAAGAAACGTGTGAGAAAAACCAGTCCTGGGTACTCTGCACAAGTGTTTCTGGTGAGGAGTTGAGGTCATGTGGAAAAAGAGCTGTGGTGAAAAGCCCAACTTGAGTGTCTTTGCAGAACATCACCAGAACATCTTTTTGGAGAAGTCAGAGACAGAAATCCAGCAGAAACTACAAGAAGGGAGTCAGGAGCAGTCCTAACTGCAGGACAAGTTAGGTAACAGCCTATTTTTTTCCTCCCGATGACGCAGCATTGTAAAAGCCACTGCTATTGCACAGGATGTTCAGCAAAACACAATAAACCTCTCATTGTGAGCGACCTGAAAAATGCTGATTAGAGACTCAAAAGCAGTGTAATAACTTGTGATGAAAAAGGAAAGTGATAACAACGGAGCTGAATAATGATATCTGAAGTGCTGAGAAGCCATCCAGGAAAAAACGAAGGCATCAATTAAAAGGCCATGCACTTGGGGATAGAAAGGGAAAAACAGCAGTGATATGTGACTCGAAGATAGATGGAGATGGCTTATGAGGTCTAAGAAAAAGTGTACAGCGAGTGTTTCTTTTTATCCCTTTGGAATAACAATAACGGTGGAAAAGTAATATCACCTTTGGGTGTCAAAGCCTTCGCAGTTGCTCAGAAACCAAGAGCTTTGTAATGCATATCTGTATTTCTGACAGAAATACACTGAATATCTAGGCAGAGTGATTTGCACCCTGAAGTTTTGAAATGCAGAGGCAAAAGGCTGCACTACATTTGGGGTCAGCTTTTGAGAAGACATTAAATGTGGGAGAAAACGCAGAAAGCGTGGGAGTGTGGGTGTCACACGGCTGATGAAGCGGAATTAAACTGATCTGAGGTTGCAAAGCTGCCTCGTGCGTTCTTCTGCAGAGGAACAAACCTTCGCAAAGCATTTGATGTAGCAGTGATGACAAAATCAGCAGATGGAGATATTGGTGAAACACATGGCAAATAGATGAAATAGATAATCAATAACGATTAATCCTCAGTGGGGAAAAGAGGAGTTTCTAGAGGGATACAGAGGGGTGATTTCTCCACCTGATCTACACAACATGTACACCAACAAAAAGAGCATTAGTAAAAATGGATAAATAATGGATAAATAATAACAAAATGATTCAGTGAAATGTTCTATGAAGAAAAGCAGCCCAGCCCTGGAGATTGTTCCCTCTGTGTCTGGATAAGCCACTGACCATGAACTCCCAATGCACTACTGTGGCAAAAAGACTTAATTCAGTTCTTGCTTTCAGAGTGGTGAATATGAATAGGAATTTATTGATGTCTTTTGTTGCTCTCTTGCTCCTCTTTAATTTTTTTTTTTTATCTTTCGGCACAGGCAAAGAGGAATTCAGAAAGAAGGAAAGGATGGGTAAAATGCATATTGAATGCTGATGGACTTTTCAAAAGGTTTCTCCAGATATCACTAAAACCAAGAAAATGTGAAAATTACAAACAGTCGTGTTTTGTGTTTGTTTGAGGAAAAAAGTCGTTTTTATCTAAAAGAAAACTTTAAAAGAAAATATTGCAAATAGCTCTATTTAGGACTCTGGAAGCAAGACTGAACTTAATGCCAAGGAAGGCTCTGTAGAAAGTAAATGAGGCACCAAAAGACTTTCTAACTGCTCCATTAGCCCTCTTTCATCTTCTCCATCTATGACACAGCCAACAGAGACACCCTGAGAGTCTCAGAGCAGGGTTTTTACTGGCTTGCAGGGGGATGCTATCAACTAACCGTGGTACAAACCATCCAATTTGCACTGAACTCTCCCAGCCCAGTTAATTTCTGCTGTAATGGGACAGACAGAAGCTTCAGAGGGATTTATCATTTCTTTCCTTCCATCCAGAAAAATACAGGAACGAAGGGCACAGAGCCGCTGCCAAGAAGCTGGGCGGTTGTCATTTAAACTGTAACTCACCCAGAGCCGCTGGAGAAGCATCAGCCTTGGTGGGCCTGGAGTTGCAGGATTAATGGAGCTGAAGTGGAGCTGAAGCTTTTTGCATGCAATTCAGGAAATGTCTAGACTTTGTGAGAAACCTGCTAAATTAGAGTGGCAGGATTTCGGGAACAGGGAAGCTCTTCTTGCTCTTGGCAAGAGGAGCGGTTGGTGGAGGCGGGGGAAGCTGTAGGATTGATGGCTGGGGGGGTGTCTGTGTTTGGAGAGTGACGGAGTAGTTGGCAAAGTGAGGCATTATCTGACTCAGGACTTCTGTCTCTAAATAAAAGTGGGGTATGCCCAGAAGGAAAATAATTTGGAGGCATCTCTTGTGAAAATAATGGCCCTATGGCAAAACTGCTGTGGACTCCTGCAACAGCTGAAGAGGGAGGAAGAAGAACTGTTAAGGCTGATTGATCAGAGAAATAATTTTAAGGTTTCCTTTTCACAGGAAACCGTCCTGCTTTATCTTCATTTCTGTTCAAGCTTTCCTCAGGTGAGGTTTTCTAACAAGCAGAAGAAAAACAAGTCCCCAGAAGCCATCTAGACCAAAGTAGTGGCACAAATGGCCACCCCGTGAGATCTGGTGGTGGTCTCTATAAGACAGCCCATGAAGTAATCTTCCAGATTAATCTGGCCAGGAATTTCCACTGTTTCAGCCTGCGCTTGGTACTTGAATTCTGTCTCTCTTTCCCCTCATCTCTGCTTATTTCCCAGACTCGTGTTATTATCCTGGTTCCTGTGCTAGCTCCAAATCTTCAGTTTATCAGAACCAATTATGTCAGACAATTGTCGCTGTTTTCCCAGGACAGGATGATGGGTCTTGGGAGCAGGAGAGAAGCAGCAGAGGTTACGAGTTGGCAGTAGAAAGGCTCTGGATAGTGTTTCAAATGACATTTTCCTGAGGAAGATAAGGAAGCCTGGTGAAGATGGATGTGAAGAAGTGGGCACCCGCAGAGGGACGATGCTTGTCACGCTGTCACAGTGAATGTGTGCATCCAAGGGGAACATTCAGGGACCTGCCAAGATATCCACGCAGGAGCAAAGCTTGCAAGACTCACCCACTCAGCTTTGCCCACAGATTCCTCTCCAGTTTTTGAGCCCTAGAAAGGTCTCTAAACCAGCCGTGGTTCTGAGCATCTCACGTCAAAAAATGTGGAGCATTGGCAAAAGCTGACTAAGGGAGAGCAGGGAGAAAATAGAGGACTTAGAGCACCTTCCAGTGCCTAAAGGGGGATTATAAGAAGGATGGAAAGGGACTTTCCATAAGGGCAAGGGGAAGTAGCTTTGAACTGAAGGAGGGGAGATTTACATTTGGTATCAGGAAGGAATTATTAATTATAAGATTGGTGAAATAGTGGCACAGCTTGGTCAGAGAGGTTGTGGGCTCCATGGACATGCTCAAGGCCGGGTTGGACAGGGCTTGGAGCAACCTGGTCTACTGGAAAGTGTCCCTGCCCGTGGCAGGGGGGTGGAATGAGATGATCTTGAAGGTCCCTTCCAACACAAACCATTCTAGGATTCTATAAGAATTAAGTGCCAGAAAATTGCCTTTGTTGTGTCTTGGCCATCTGATGCTTGGTCTTCCAAAAGCGTGAAATAACGAACCTGAGATGACCCTGTAGTTGCCAGAGCTTCTTTTCTGGGGGTTGGCAAATGAAATGAGAGGGAAGAGGATGGGAATGGGAGTTTATGTGGATCTTAAAAAAGCAGTGAAAGATGTCATTATAACCATTTTGGCTGCTTTGCACAATTTGTGCTCTGGCTGGGGGTGGGAGCCCAGGCAATGCAGAGATTAAAGCTGGTAATCACAGGGAGGAGAACATTTGAGGGCCTGACAGACCCACATAGTCTCATCTACCACAGAAATTGGTCATTTCCTAAGAAATGACACCAGGGAATGGGTCTCTTTTTTCACCACCTGCTCTCATTCTGTCACTGCTCTTTTAATTTTCTTTATCTATAACATTAATAATCCTAAAGGTATTTTTAGTGGGTTCCCTAGGAGATATATCTCTTCCAGTCTATGTGTTTCCTTGAATACCAACAGTTGAATATCCTGATATCATAATTATCTGCTAAAAATGATCTAACTTTTTTCCCCATAAAGAGTTTCCCACTAAAAATATCCAATAAAATTTGTTTTCTAAATTACCTCCATCCTGTGAAAATGCCTGTGACAGAAAATAGTTTTTAAAATGTCATTTGTTGCTGCTAAATTTTCAAATTAACTGCAACTTTAATGAGAATTATTGCTCCAGACAATCCCATATGAGATCTTCCAAACTTTTATCTGTTGATATTTGCCAGCTACGATAATCTTTCATAAATCAGAGTGCAGTAGTTTTAAGTGTGAAAGCTCATTTGCTCGTTTGTTTACAAAAATATGTAAAGAGGAGCTTCTTTTTTTACTGAGCAGGCATTTATTGAGCAAAGTCTTCAAACCTCTGCTGTTCTTTGCAGTTTTCTCATCGTGCCCAACTTGAACAACTGCAAATTTTGTCACATTGCTGGTACCTATTTTTGCTTTCACCTTCTTGAAGCCCACCCCTCGTTAACACAGCGCTCACAACTGGGCACACTCACAGCAAGAATTGCAGAATCACGGAAGGGTTTGGGTCGGAAGGGGCCAAGACCATCTGCCATGGGCAGGGACACCTTCTGCTATCCCAGGTTGCTCCAAGCCCTGTCCAACCTGGCCTTGAACACTTCCAGGGATGGGGCATCCAACAGCTTCTCTGGGCAACCTGTGCCAGGGCCTCACCGCCCTCACAGGGAAGAATTTCATCCCAATATTTAATCTAAGTCTACCCTTACTCACCTTAAAGCCATTCCCCCTTGTCCTGATCCTCCAGGCCCTTGTCCAAAGTCTTTCTCCAGGTCTCTTGGAGACCCTTTAGGCACTGGAAGGGGCTCTAAGGTCTCCTTGGAGCCTTCTCTTGTCCAGGCTGAACAATCCCAGTTCTCCCAACCTGGCTCCATGGAAGATGTGGTCTCTTAAACATCTTTGAGCCCATGACAGGACTGCAACTCTTCTCCCAAGGCCGCACAGATTCACAATAATCTTATGCACAACGTTACCTCAAGGCTTTCTCTTGAAATCCACCATGACTTCATCTCACAACCCTTTGCAATGGATTCTCGTTGATTATTGAGATATGGTTTTCCCCTCCAGAGGACATTGTTTATTTTCTCTATTGCACCACTGCAAACAATTTCCCTTCTTTGGAAATGATACTTTCCTGGACAGCTCATTTTATACCTTTTTTTAATTTTTTTTTGTTTGTTTGTTTGTTTTTTTAATTTATGTATTTAATTTAAAAGAAAAAAAAATTTGATACCAGGCTCATTTGATACCTTTATAAAGCTACACCTTAGTATTAAAGGTACCTGTTTCATAAAATCATGAAATAATGAAATTATAGAATGGTTTGTGTTGGAAGGGACCTTCAACATCATTCAGTTCCAACCTTCCTGCCATGGGCAGCGAACCTTCCACTGGACAATATTCTGTGCCAGAATAACTACAATTACTAATTCCAGGAGCAAACTGCAACCCAGAAATATTCTTTCTGTATACTCTGCGTGAAAAAAGTCTATTGCCTCATTGCTATTATATTAATTCATTGCATTCAGACTGCAGCAGCATCCAGACACTATATCAACATCCTGCTAAAGGACAAACCCTTCCCCAAAGAGCTTAATACTGTACCAGTTTTATCATATTGCTGAACATCAATTATGCTCCAGCTGCTCTCTCCACAAAGGTAATAACTCTGTTCTTTACAGGCAGGGTCTCAGGCAACTTTCTCATATCTCAAATAAAAAAGTCTTTAGAAAACCGATCTGATTCCAGATTATTACAGGACTGGGGAAACACTGACCTTGCACTTTTAAGTATATGGCTTAAAGAGGAGCATGAAACTTGTTGTCCAGGGGGAGCCTATCTTTTCTCTTCCCTCATCCCCCTTTGAAAAAGCTTTTTGCACCTGGTATTTCCTGGGCAGGCGAAGACTTGCAGGAGAAGCAAGCAGGAACAGGTAGTGCAGGGGAGATAAGACAGCAGTGATATAAAATGAAGGTACAAGGTGCCCCCAGCCCTGCATAATCAATTCCCTAAATCAGCCAAAACATTTTGCCCAGGTTCAGAAAAAGCAGCACTTTCAGGAGGCGCTTTGTTTGCCTTCTGCTTGGCCAGGGAGAAATTTGACAGTTTGGAGCAGTAGCTCAAACTAACAAGTGTCTGTGTCCTCACTCTGCAGGAGAGGCAACAAGCAGGCAGTGAATTTATGTGCTGGTGAAAAGCACCTTATTATTTTCAGCAGTAAATTAGACTCTGCAGATGAAGAGCTCGCATACTTTGGCTCACAAGCATCACTGCACACTTGCATGTGAGAGTGCAAATATACCACTACTGAAATATTTGCATAAGAGCAGAGATAAGCCCTGAGAAATGCACTCATAGAAGGAGATCAAGATCATCAAGATCATCTCATTTCAACCCCCTGCCATGGGCAAGGACACCTTCCTCTATCCCAGATTGCTCCAAGCCCTCCAGCCTGCCCTGGGACACTTCCAGGGATGAGGCAGCCACAGCTTCTCCGAGCAACATGCACCAGGGCCTCCCCACCCTCACAGTCAAGAATTTCTTCCTAATATCCAATCTGTGAATGTAAACCTGAACTCTTTTGGATTAAAGCCATTACCTCTTGTCCTATCCTTCACAAGGCCATGTACAGTTAAGAGCAAATCCTTGGATAAACATGGAAATCAGTAATGCAAAATCTCAAACAACTGCAATGCAGCTGCCAGGCTGTAGGGAACCATCTTTTTCTAACAGCAATAACCAAAACAATTACTTCCTCAAAACAGGGGATCCATTAAAACATGGGACAGTTTCCTTCAAGAAAAGTTATTATTTATTTATCCTAATAACTACTCAGACTTATTCCTTCAGATGTCTGCAGATCACAGAATTTGCAAGGATACAAAGAAGTCAATGCTCATCTCTGGACAGCAGTGGCTACGTCCTTCAACTCACATAATTAAAGGAAATGCTTATTTTCAGAAGCATAAGGCTCAGATCTGTGGTTCTTTCAGCACAGTCCCACCTGTCAGCTGGCTGTGGTAGCTATCAGACTGCATTGTTTCTATGTTCACTCTGGTTTGGGCTCAATCACAGAAAATCCCAGTGGATTGGGCTACGAGTGCACCTAAGTCCCCGCAGCTGAGCTCGTGGGGTCTCTGCTCCCCTGGCTCTGGGGACCGGGCCTGCTCAGGGACCTCTGCTATCTCAGATTCCTGCAGTGGTGGAGGAGATGCTGGAAGGTGACTCAGTAAAGGAATTGGTAATTCCCAAGCGTACAGATTCCATTATCTTCACCAGCACTCAACTCATTCAACACCGCCCGAACAGCCAAAAGGAGCTGATGGCTGCAGAAGAACATATTAGCATCAATATGTGGCTTTAACTGCTTTTTGCTTTGTTTTGCACCAGAACAGCTTTCCTACATATGGCAGAGCTCATCCCAATGATTGATCTGCCTCATTTGACTTCCCAGTTCCACAGCTGATGAAGATTTTGGGGAGGAAGTCCATGCAAGCATCGGAGAGAGGCAAATTGGGTTTTCATGGCCCCATGCTACTTTATCCAATTACGCTTCCCCATGCAAGGGCATCCCACTGGGGGCTCACCCTTGGATTCACTCCTCTTAATGACATTCAATCATTTTGTGCTGAAGACAGTCATTTTCATAGCTGCTTGCATAATAAATTCAGAGTTACATGCTCACTGGTTCTCTAATTACACCCCGTTCCTGCAAAACAAAATGATTAAACTGAGTTTTCACTGAAAAAAAATGTGAGTCAGCACTTTTATTTTACTGATAAAGTTTGGCTGTGTTTGGTTTTGTTTGATATTTTCTTCTGCAAATTGGGAGCTTGTATTTAAAGGTTAAAACATGGAAAATGATGGCGCCTGTGGATAATTGTCCACTGAGCTTGTAGGACATTCTGAATTTCACTCCTGGTCTAAAATGATCTCAGCGACCTTGGGAAAGTTAATCTGCATTGAGTTTGGAGTTTGTGATACTTGGTTATGCAGAGGTAGCAGGACTCATGTGAACTAAAGGAGTTTCGGACATGGAGACACCATAAAAAAATATAAGGAAATAATTCAGTAACTGTCTGGTAGATAAAGGAACATGAACTATTCATCTATATTTAGATGAGTCCAATCACACACCTTGACATCAGAGAAGTAAATCTGGGAAGCTCCAGAGGCGGTGGTGGAAACCATCAGATCTACAATCACAGTGATTAGACTTCCTTCTATTTTAAGTAACCAGTGCTGAGGTTTGCAAGTGGCTGCTGGCTCAGAGGTTTTCTGGGCCTCTTGGGTTGACAGATGTTATTGAAAATGACTCTGCAGTGGGCGATACAGGTTGAGGATGTAATTCTGGGTGTAGAGCCCCTGGAACTGGTCATCCCGGTTGATTGTGCCAGCTGATAGCAAGAGATGATGAGATAAATGTAGTTCATATTCTAAATACAGCTGAGCACGGGAAAAAAATAACCAAAGGGATAGGCAGAAATAATAAAGCTCCATTAGGAGGGGTCTGCCAGCCTTCCTAATATATTCCACAATGCCCTACCAGTCTTCTGTAAATGGCCCCAAAGCCCTCCAGCACTGCTGGGGACAGGAGCTTCGAGATCTAGGACAGAATTGTCCCAGTGAAGGGAGAAAATACTCCTATGACCTTGCTATGGTCACCCAACCAGTCCCTACCACTCCCCTCATATCTTTCAAGGGAACATTTCCATTTAATTATTTGTGTACACAACCAAGAAACTAGAAAAAAAAGAGGTGGATCTCTAATTTAAAGGTTTTCCATGCATAAACAAGTGATAGGCCTTCCTCTCCAACCTAAAAATTTTTGTTAAAATCACCTGTGCCATCAAAATTAAATCTTGTCCTAGGCACAAGCCACACATGCCAAAACAGTTTCTATTGCAGCTCAGGAAGACTTTTCCAAAATATCATTAAATTATCTCATGTGCCTACAGCCAAGAGTGTGTCTGTGGTAGCAGGGAGCTCAGTGAGGGTTTCATGCCCTAAAATCAATTTAGTTTTCCCAGAAAAAACTCCTGCAGTGTCCATACCTGGGCAGGTCTCTTTGGTACAACCTGCTGCAAAGGCTTGGCCTGAGGTGGGATTCATCCCACCTGACACATGGGACAGGTTTTGTCTGATCAAATAAAGATGGAGAAGAGATGATCAGTGTCCTAAAAACCCCTGGCTCTGCTGACTCACTCTTCCTTGACCTTAAAGGGAGCCAGCACTGATGGCCTCAGATACTGGCACTTCCAGAATAGACACCTCTGTTTACTCATCCAAATCCTGCCCTAAGCAAGTCCAGCTCACTTTGCCCGGCTTCTTTCCACACCCACACAGAACTTATCTGCCCTTACACATCCATTTTGCTTCTCTCCGCCCTGGCAAAGACGTGGTTACATTGGTAGACATTGACATGGGGAAAAAATCCATCTCCTCCTCCTGCTGGCAGAGAGCTTGATCTGTACAATCTGCATCTGTGGACTCAGTGAGCGTAAACCGACATCAGCGAGCCTCACATAACGCAGGCAAATGGATCAAAAAGCTGGAGTTTGTCTCCTGGAAGGGCAGTTGGTACATCTGCTGTGGGGACATCGCTGTGGGCTGCAGTTGGTGGTGGCTGCAATGTTGAAATGGTTTTGCTCGTCCCCTCTGTGTCTCAGTGCAGATCTCCTCCCTAAACCTCACACTCCCAGCTCCTTCATTTTTAAGGCCCTACTGGAAAGCTCCGCAGTCCTTGAGGGCATGTCAATAAATGAACAAAGTGAGTGTGATCATTGCTGTGTGGATGGAGGATTTATGCCACCACTGTTTGTTTCCTACTGCTGAATTCTGTCACCTCCCATCCCTCATCTTTGTTGCCTTCCGACGTTGTAAATTCTTCCCAGCACAGAACTTGCTCTCTAATTTTTCTGTTAAATGCCTAGTCTACAAATGAGTCCCAGCCATCCTCATTAACAATACTTTGTACTTATTCCTTCATAAACTGATGGATGAAAAGCTCCATAAAAACGCAAAAAAAAATATTATTTCCCCCAAGAGGAGAGTTTGCAAAGTCATTGCTCAAAGAAAGCCAGCAGACTTTCCCATCTAACTCAAATCCACCACAGCACAACTCTGTCGCCAGAAGCGTATCTTGTTTTCCTCTCCTTTTTTTTTTTTTTTTTTAATTTTACGTTATCTGCTGGTTGATTCACTTATGAAATTAAAGGAGATTATAATTTTAACTCTTTGGTTTTAGAGCCACTAGCAAGGAAAGCTACGAGAGCTGCCATCTGCAAATTGCAAGAGACATAAAACAGTGTAAAATAAAGGGAAAAATAAGCGTTTTCCACTTAGCAATATATTTCAACAGAAGATTAATTTGCTGCCTGACACTTGATGCTTATTGTTTGCAAACTCCAGATCTGCAACTGCAAATCAAGCTGAAAAGCATCATCTAATCAAAGAGGGGATAATTTAGCAAGAAACCACTCAGATCTGTCTTCCTTTCAGGTTTTCCGTGTGCATGCACATGGAAACCGAGATCCACTAACCCGGTACATATTTGTGTCCCTGGCAGCCTCCTCGGACAAACTGTGACTCACTGACCTTTACTTCAGGTGAGGGAAAGAGGTGCTGATGCCCTTTCACAAAGACTCAAGAAAACACCCCGTCCTTGAGCTCTGCCAACTCACATTCCAGAGAGATGCATCCAAATGGAAACAGAAGAGAAACTGAAAGAGGGAGCCAGTGAAAGGGAGATCCTTTGCCCGGTTTTTAAGTTGTGGTGGTTCAGGTGAGAAGCTGACACAGTGATCCAGGAAGTTCCTCTTCCCCCACCTTTCCATACATGTAAGATGTTATTAAAAGTGTGAACCCGCAGTACAGCCTTGAGCACACCGCAGAAAAAGCACATTTCTTTTTGAATCTAGACTTGTTTGAACCCTATTAAATCTTTGCTTCACTGGTTCTAAGCCTGCCCAAGTCAACCTGAATGATTATTGTTATAATTAACAATAATGTATAAGTGCAAAGTGAGAAAAGAGAGGATTTTTTATTTAAATAGGTTATTCTGCCTGCAGCTGGCTGTGCTGCAGAGGCCTGGCACCAGTTCATATTACAGGCATTACCAATTCCTTGGAGCTTTTCATGGGAGAAGCTTGCTCTGACACTCTTATCGACTCTTCTTTCCCCTATTTATCACCCAGAGATTGGATGATGTCCTCTTGCAGCAATAAGCGCAGTTTTAGAAGCCACCTATGCACTTCTGTCCTCGTGTTGGGACTTTTCTGTGGGATTTCTGTTTCCTGCTGTTCACCAAATAAATAATTTTTGTGATTTCAGTGAGACTTTCCTCTCCTTTCCTACCTAATAAAGTCAGCTGTGGCTGTGTAAGTCTGTAGGAATTCAGCAGAAAAACCTTAAATAAGAGTACATTAAAATAAAAATACTGTGTCTGATCAAAAAACAATTTCAGCCCATGCTTTGACTGAGAGTGGTTAAAGAGTGCAAAAGCAAGGCAGCCAGGCTCTGATACTAAACAGTGTATTAATAAACATCAACAGATTTTTTTCCATTTTTTTTTTCCTAGATACAACCCCGTCCCATGGCAAGGAATGCCACAGCTCAACCACACACTGCCAGTGAAGAACCTGCCCAATTTCCCCATCCCTGCTCCACACCCATCATGACTTCAGCCTGAAAAAAACGCTCCTAAAATGTCTTTTTCAAGACTGAAGTGTGCACATCTATCTAATCCTTTCCTGTGCTGCTGCAGCTGTTCCTTATCACCCTTCTGGCATCTTCTCAGAGCCTTTTCCAGGGCCACTAAAGCCTTTTGAGAGGGGAGGACAAGCACCAGACACAATATTCAAGCTGCAGGTCCAAAATGCATTTCTTCAGTGGCATTACGATGATTTCTGTTTGGTTTTCTATTCCCTCCTTAATAATCCTTAACATTCAATTTCCTCTTTTGATTGCTACAGAACAATGAGCTCATAATTTCATTCAACTGTTCATTATAAGACCCAAATGCCATTCCTGGGCAGCAATAATCAGCTCAGGGCCCATCACCATGCACGGAGTTGGAACTGTTGTTTTTCTTGTGTGCAATGCTTGGATTTAATGCCAGTGAATTCCACCCAATGTTTTATTACCCAGCAATCAAAGATTCTTCATGGGTGGTGTCAGGAAGCTCCAAGTCTGGGCTGATCCAAAAGGGAAAGTGGGATGAAACACAAGGGCAGCAGCAAGGCAGGCAGAGAATTCCCCAGCAGGGTGAAGGAATTTTGTAGAATCATGGAATTAAGGCTGGAAAAGACCTCTAAGATCATTAACCAATCACTAAACCATGGTCCATCACTAAACCCTGTCCCTAAATACCACATCTACACCTATTTTGAACACTTCCAGGGATGGGGATTCCTCCACTTCCCTGGGCAGCTTGTTCCAACACTTGACCACCCTTTCAGTGAAGAAATTTTTCCCATTATCCAATTTAAACCTTCCCTAGAGCAAATCGAGGCCCTTTCCCAATATGTGAGACTTTCTGAACAGAATTCGCTGCCCCCTCACTGTTCCCTTGGGGAGAGAGCTGAAATATGATCCTTTCTGGTCCAACCATTCCTTCTTATTTTCTCTGCTGGTGCAGCCTTATTTAAAGGTGGGTGTTTGAGCCTTGCAGTCTAATCAAGCAGTTTACAGCCTGCCCAGCTGACAGCAATAATTTGGTATCACAAGTTCGCAGCTCCTTTTAATGTGTGTGATGTACCAGACCCCAGAGTGTTTCTCCTAAAGTATCTCAGAGATGTTTGCTCTCCGTGCCAGGGAATGTTACAGAAAAAACCTGAATGCTCCCAACTCTTTAACCAAGACAAGTAGAAAATCCTTCCATGAAGCCAGCTAAAGTTATGTATAAATTTATTCCCTACAAATTTAGCCACTTGAGACAGGTTATATTAGGACTTTTTCAGAGTGGACCTCAGGAATCCTTGAAGGAAGAGCTGTTCATCACATCTTCTGCTTCGTGACGTGACCAGAGGTTCAAATAAAGTCTTCACTTGGTAGCAGACCTGTCTGAAAAAGTGGAAGGTGGGGTAAGTATAGATGCCAAAAACGAGGTACAACCAAGACTTCTCTCAGGCTGCCCAGAGATGTTGTGGAGTCTCCCTCACTGGGGATATTCAAGAAGTGCCTGGACTGTGCCCTGTGCTCTAGGATCACCCTGCTTGGGTGGGGAGGTTGGACCAGATGACCCCACCGTGCTCCCTTCCAGCCTGACCCATTCTGAGGTTCTGTGTTACCCGGGCCCCTCTTGTTGTTGGTGCAGGGATTCCAGACCAGCTCCACACAGCAGGGCAGGGAAAAGCTTTGGCAAGCAGAGGCACGAATAATGGTTAGAGCATCTTCCACAGGAAAAAAGTGCCGGTGAGATTTGCTTCTATAAAAACCTCATATTGCTCCCGCTTTAGTAATAACGCAAGATTCCCCCCAGGGGAAGCAGAACAACATTGCCCCAGCACCGTTTAAAGGGATGTGGGAGAACAGGTAGGGAAATTATTCTTATCATAAGAAAGTGCGCAAGGAGACGGGCATTTGGAAATGTGCTGAAAGCTGGGTTATTGCAGTGCTGTTACTAATGACTACAATACATCATTTCAACTTGTTGACTTTTCTTTCTTTAATTTCCAGATTATGCGGCTGTTGCTTATCCTCCACCCATTCTGGGACTAAACAGAGACATCATGTGCTTGAGCTGCAAAAAAGTTACTTCCAGCAGAAATTAACTTGTGTGGGTTTTTCCTGTTTTTGTTTGTTTGTTTGTTCTGTGGTTTGTTGGTTGTTTATTTTTAAGAAATGAAAATCTTTCAGCTTTACCTTTTGGTTTTACCTTTTCAATATAGTCTTTCAATTTCCTTTTGCAATTTCACCTTTGTAACATTCCAGTAATTTCAGAAAGTATTATTTCTGTTCTAGAAATAAGTGAAATTCTGGCAAAGGGCAGTTGAAATCTCTTGCATAAAGTTCCAGGGCAAGTCTCCGAGAGGTGTCAGAGGGGAAACTGCTCCTTGGGAGATCCAGCTCAGAGCACTCAATATGACTGAAATGATGGGCTCTGACCAGATTCCAGCAAGAGGGGATTTTTTTCGCACCTTACTGAGATCTCAGGCATAGGAATCTTCTGGGATTGTTTTGGGAAATCTGACTTTCTTTTCCTTTAGAATCACAGAACAGTTGTGTTGGAAGAGATCGTAAAGATCATCTCATTCCAGACCCTTGCCCATGGGCAGGGACACCTTCTGTTATCCCAGGTTCCTCCAAGCCCTATCTGACCCGTCCTTGAACACTTCCAGGCCACAGCCTCCCTGGGCAACCTGTGCCAGAGCCTCACCATCCCCACAGGGAAGAATTTCTTCCTGATATCTAATCTAAATCTGGTCCACAGACCCTTCCCCCAGGGTCTTGAAGAAGTCCTGCAACGCACTGCCAACCTCAACTGCAATAACTGTGTGCAACTGTTTTTTGTATGGATAGCTCAAGGAAATATAGGAAAATCTCCCAGAAAACCTCAGCAAGACTCCAGTGGTCTTGGCAAGACTGCCCAAAGTTTCCTCTGTAAAATATACAGAAGGTCTGGATCTATCTGCTTTTTCTTTCCTTCTTTGCTTTGGAAGACACCCCAGGGGGTTGTAGCTGGGTGATCTTCAGGGTCCCTTTGAACCCAAACCATTCTATGATTTTGTGATTCTTTTGCTCTCACAACAGCTCTCACACTTTTTTTCAGGGAGCAGCTGTTTTGAAAGGGCCATGAATCACATCCATCAATCTTCAGGAGAAAAATAATCAACAGATGATTATTTAAGATCACATGGTGCCACTCAGATCATGACATGCATCAGGAAACCAACTCTCTTTCCCTCTTGCTTATACTTTACTGAAGCCAAGTGTTCAGTCATATCCAGCCTGGGAGGAAACGCATGAACGCCAGTGCTTTCTGTGTGCTACCAAAATCAGGCCACAAAGCTCCAGCCTCAATCAGGGAAAAGTTTCTACCCCTACTAACTTGAATAAGAAAGAGAGGAGTGTTTTCAGGCCACATAAAAGAACTACTGGATTTCTGAAGGCCAAATAGTTCGATCTCAATACACGGTATGCAACCTGCAGCTGTCTCTCAACCTGGCATCTTCCATTCCCAACAACACCAGCAAGGCCACATCCAATTTTAATGCCAACGGGTGTGGGGGAGAACCCACAAAATGCAAATTAGACATCTCTTATGGAGCTATTTTAGATTAGCAATTAGGATTATTTTATTATTATATAATTTATTTGTGTTATTTTATTA
>VZTI01004200.1:24200-37918 GCA_013397865.1 Struthidea cinerea
TATTAGTTAATTATTATATTATTTTAAATTCAAGATTAGGAAGAAATTCTTCCCTGTCGGTAGTGAGGGACCAGCAGAGGTTGCCCAGAGAAACTGTGGATCCCCATCCCTGGAAGTGTCCAAGGCCAGGTTGGATGGGGCTTGGAGCAACCTGGGCTAGTGGAAGGTGTCCCTGCCCATGGCAGGGCGTTGGAATGAGATGATCTTTAAGGTTCCTTCCAGCCCAAACCATTCCATGATTCCATGGTATTTTCATCTGAGCTTGCAATGAGCCTCAGAGGAGTCAACAAGCCAACCATCGCAGCAAGGGCTTAACTTAGAAAATGACTGCAAATTCTGACTACTTTTGCTTTGGGCAGCTTGTTTTTAAATTTCAGACCACTACAAAAGATGGACTTTGTCCTTGGACATTTATTATCCTCCTTTGGTTTATGTTTATACAAAACTGGACCTATCCAAGAGGGGAACCCAGGGCACAACAGCATTTTCTCCCTGCCTTGGAGCCAGCCACAACTCAAGTTGCCAATGGTCCCCTTCTATCCTGGAGAAAAATGTTTTCGGGGTCTTTTTACGTCAGAATATCCAAGTCTAGGCAAGTGAATTAATTCTCCATGACAACAAGAAGCCACTTGATGCTATTACAACAGCTAAAAATTGAACTGTTCAAAAAGTGATGGCCCTTTGCTGAAAAACTCTTAAGCAGGTGGTGGGATTTGATATAAGCATTTTTGTTTCATTGATGTTTCGGGTTTGTTTTTTTTTTTCCTGGGAAAAAAAGGAACTGTAGCTACAAATTACAAATCTCAAAAATATTTTTTCAAAGATCTTTTCTAAGCTGATGTCTAAAGGAGGAAGGAGTTCATGGTCTGGAACGCACAGACAAGGTCCTGTAAAAACCTGTCACCGAAATGTTCTTAATGTTGTGTGGAAAAATACAACAATACCCCCCCACACACACACCCAAAAAAAACCCCCAAAACCCCCCAAAAACCCAAACCAAACAAAAATACAGTATCTAGAAGGCCAGAAGGAGACCTGTAGAATTGCTTACTTCGGGGAAATAAAGCATGTTCAGGGGATATTTTTGAGCCATTTCTTGGGAAAACAATCTTTCAATTTCCAGCAGATCTTAGAAATTAATGTATGTCCTGCAATTCCACGTCCTTCGTTTATTCCATTGCACATATGAAGGATGAGGAGGACTTCATGGACACATCACTGTACCTTGACCACTTGTTTCAGCTGGGGTTTCCCATCTGAGCATGGAAAACCTTCAGGTTGCAAGTATTTAACCCCGACCTGCCACCTGCTCTTCCCACAACCGTGGGGTGAACATTGCAATTGCAGAGTCCCTCAGAGCTTTCCCATCATTTTCTTCCTGCTTTTGCGAATGACGTTTTAGCTTCCTTCATGCTTTATCTTCTCCCAGTGACTCTCTGCTTCAAAATGCACATTGGAACAGGACAAAAATTCATTCCAGATAATCACTCCCAGTTCCCAAAGCCCACCTGAATCACCCCAACATCCAGTGTCTGTCATGAGTAATGCATGGGATGGAACCACACACAGTCTGTTCAAGACACTGAAACCATGGAAACACTCCTGACGTGAGCTGCTCCTTGGGATGATCAGAGGAAAGGGTGGCTGAAGGAAGCCTCTGTTTCCCCAGGCCAGATCATTAAATGCCATGAAGGATTTCAGGTGTCAGACTTGAGCCCTGTAAGGTTGCTGACAGTTTTGGTTAACTGGAAAACTTAAAGAAGTCCAGAAATAGGCAATCATGGAGTTTCCTCAATGAAAGCTAAACACTTTGATGTGGGAGCATGGATATTGGTACGAAATCCTTCCCTGTGTGGATGGGGAGGCCCTGGCACAGGCTGCCCAGAGAAGCTGTGGTTGTCCCATCTCTGGAAGTGTTCAAGGCCAGGTTGGATGAGGTTTGGAGCAATCCAGGCTAGTGAAAGGTGTCCCTGCCCATGCCAGGGAGTTGGAATGAGATGATCTTTAAGGTCCCTTTCCACCCAAAACATTCTGTGTCTCTCTGATCTCTGGTCTGACTCCATGGGACCAAACCACCTTCACAACCTCCAGCTGACCTCGGAGGCACAGGAAAGTTCTTCCTCATGTTCAGGTGGAACTTCCGGCTCATCAGCTCCTGCCCGTTCCTCTTGTCCCATTGCAGGGCCCCACTGAGCAGAGCCTGGTCTGTGCTCTGAGCCCTCCCTGCAGACACTGACAGGCAGGGTTGAGGTCCCCTCTCAGTTGCCTCTTTTCAAGGCTAAAGAGACATGCTCATGATAATTGGATCAGTAACTAGAACAGCTTAGATTTAATATCCCACTCCTCAATATCCCATTCCCCCCACTCTTAAAATCAATCCTTCCACCCCTTAGGCATCATCTTTTCCATACTCAGAACAGATCACCCACTCCCAATACACCTGACCCCTCTCCCATCTATTTGGAAGTGTTTCCTCTTCTTTTGGGGCACATTTAAACGATCCAGAGCAGCCAATGAATCTAAAATGCGCATGATTTGGCGTGGAAGCAGCAGCTAAAATTAGGCTGTACTGTGAAAGTGTAGAAAGGAGAGAATCTCAGGGTAGATATCCAGTTATTTTGCAGCTTCTTGAGTCATCCCCGTGGAAGCAGCAGCAGCTGGGTGACACAGAGTGACGCAAACACTCCTGTGGAAAGACCCCAGTGCTAACAACAGCTCACATGCATGGAGGGTCTTTCACTATCCAGCTTCAAAAGGGATCAAAAAGAAGTAAAGCACATCCTTGGAGTGCTTCATCCACCCCTGCAGTGATGTGGAAGAAAGGTTGGATGGACAGATTCCCAAAACATCTGCAGGCTTTCAAGAAGGACGTTCCTGCCCAACAGTGATCAAAGAAAACCTGCAGCAACACCAAAGCCTGAGCTGGTGAACTCTGGAGTAACTTTTCTCACCTGAATAGGTTCAGAAGAAGTCAATAAAGAGCTTAAATAACTTACTGTTAAATGAGTGGCTTCCAAAAACTTCCTCATCTGTGCAGTCTGGTGATGTGTCTGAGCACAGTTGGGATTAGACCCCAAATCTGGATGTGAACCAGTTCTTGGTCAATATTCCTTGGTTATGTTTCATGTCTTACCTCTTTCTTTAGCTTCTGTCATGAGAAGGTAATGTCTGGTGTTCATGAGCACAGCCCAACTTCTGATCTCACTCCAGCAAAGAAATTATGTCAATTTTCAGTGTATAAAACTTGAGATGAAGCAAAGCAACACACAAACCTACTGAATAATGGACATGTCTAGCAATCACCTGAAGTTTCTGCTCCTGTGTAGTTACTCAACACCCAAAATCCTCCACAATTCTTCATTCAGGAGAGGCAGCCAAACAGTGCTGCAAGTTGCAAACTATTCCAACACAAAGATGTTTTCTAGGTAATTACTGCTATTTAAATTGTTCTGCATATACAGCATGAGTGGTATATATTAAAAAGAAGAGATGACTTAATAAGTTCTAGTTATCCAGATGTGTCATTCTTGTAATAAGATGAAAAAAAAGTGTGGTTATATTTTAGGCTTACCAGGTGTACAGTAAATAAAATTAGTTTATTGTATTGCAAAATCCTTGTAAGCAATATTGCCCCTGCTAGAATTAAGACAAATGACACCAATAAAATAAGCAGAATAGGATATATTTTTTTTTAGGTGTTGAATCAAAAGTGTGTGTAACTTGTTGCCATGCACATTAAAATCAATGTGAAGGAAAAAATCAACTCCTATTAAAATCTAGTGGAGGGTGTCCCTGCCATCGCAGGGGGGCTGGAACGAGATGATCTTTAAGCTCCCTTCAACCCAAACCATTCTATGATTCTATGAAAATGAATGATTAAAGAGGCAAAATCACAGTGAAGGAGAATTGGGCAGCTTTGAGAGAATGGAGAAAAAAATTCCTTGTACCTGAGTTTCTGTTGAGGCAGCACAGCAAATATTTTTAAAACAGCGATTTCAGCTGCTACTGAGATACCCCGTAACTGATCCACTGATAGAGCTCAAGCAAAGCAAAGACCCAGGGTGTAATGGCATTTTAAGACCCTCTCTTGCAGCTAGAGCCAAGAATTTATCTTTTTTGATCAGTCATGAAGACAAGAAAATAGAGGATTGCTCCTGCTCCTCACAGCTGAGGCTGAGCCCAGGCAAGCCAGGTTTATCCCAGTACAATGTGTTTAGATTTGTCTCATTGCAAGGTCAGGTTTTAACAAACAATGACAACAACAGACAGAGAAGGGGATTGTGGCTTTCAAAACACGTTCAGCCAGACAAGCAGAGTCCTGCTAAAATAGGAAATGCAGTCTTGGATGTCTGGCCAGGGAAACCCTGAGTGAAGACAATTATTAATGCACCCAGCTCTAAAGCACCATGTCTGCTCCTGCTGTTCCCTGCTGCAGAACAGGCTGAGAAACAGGAATGGGCTCAGACTGAGAAGGTCTTCCCAGGCACAACCTCAAAATCTGGAGGGATCAAGGAGATTGGAAGAAAAGGGGAATTGGATCATACATGTTTGGATGTTGCAAGCAAACCTGCACTCCTCTTTTGGATGAGGTAAAGAAATTGTTCTTTTCAGGCAGCTAAATGTGTTATGCAAGATTTATTGCCAGGGTGGGCATCGGTTTTAGGGATGGTTTGGTAGAGCCATGGAAGGAATCAGATGAGTGTCTCATTCAACACATGCATGGACATAAAAAGTGAGTTTTCTTCTGCTTTTTCTGTCTGTTTGATGAAAATATGGATGTCAGGTCTAAGAATTTTTAGTAGTTTCTTTTGGACAGTTGGATGCCCTCTTCAGTGGGATTGAATAATCCTCGTATATATCTTTACCCAGAGGGACTGTGGACTCCCCATCCATGGAAGTGTCCAAGAGCAGGTTGGATGGGGCTTGGAACAACCTGGTCTAGTGGAAGGTGTCCCTGCCCATGGCAGGGGGTTGGAACTGGATGATCTTGAAAGTTCCTTGCAATCCAAACCAGTCTATGATTCTATACAGGAAATAGCAGCATCATTTCCATTTAATGTGCACTGATTTAGAATATATATGATATTTTCACAAGATTTTTTTTTTTAATCTGAGAAAGTTGAGTTTATAGAATATCAACCATTTTACTCTGGGAAAAAATAATCAATTTTGCCCCAATTTTCTGCAACATTGTGTTCGGATTTTATTCAGGATTCTCAGGACTGCTTGGGTTCCCATCTTTTCCAGAGCTGGCAGATTGGGTTTCAGGCTCCTCAGAGAGCTTCAGACATGCCTGAAAAAGATTTAAAGGGAATCCCTTCACAACTTCATCGAAACTGAGTGTGAGAGTTCCCATTCCACAGGAGATGAGAGTTTCATTCTATCCCAGAATAATTATCTCTAAAAAGAAAACAGAGGGGATTTTTCAGTGGAATTCCCCGGGAGTTCCAATTTTGAGCCAAATCTATAGATAGACTCAGTTTATTCTGTGCTCAGAAATAAACTGTGAATCTTTCTAGACAGTATGGAGAATCCCTCAAGACTCCGACTTCATACAGGAGTCCAAAACACACAGAAATAGATGGGCTGCTCCTCTCAGTTAAATCCTTGGCAGAAATCCCACCCTTAATTCAACAATATTTGTAGTGAATACACCCCTTTCTAGATCCCAGACTTCTCAGGAGGGCAGAGCAGATCTGGCTGACAAAAAGTGTGTGTGTGAACACAACTTTCTTCCATTTTCAACGCATTTCTTGGTTTAACAAAGGGTGTTGCCTCCACACGCAACTTATGCCTTGCCTACAACAAGGATGGCAGTGCTGGGATACCCCATTTGGGCAGGAAAGAGGCAGGATTTGAAATGGAGACTACAAGACATGGAGAAGAAAGAAGCCATACTGAGCAGACCCATCTGCTTCCCAAACTTAGCAAGAAACAGAATAGAAGCATAAAATTAATAAGGCTGAAAATACCTCTGAGACCATCAAGTCCAATCATTAACCCAGCACTGCCACGTCCACTGCTAAACCATGTCCCCAAGTGCCACATCTCTGTGGCTTTTGAACACTTCCAGGGATGGTGATTCCATCACTGCCCTGGACAACCTGTTCCAAAGCCTGAACACCTTTTTGGTGAAGAAATCTTTTATAATATTCAATTTAATTTCACCTGGTGGACTTCGAGTTCATTTCCTCTTGTCCTAGCACTTGTTACCTGGGAGAAAAGACTGACCCCCACCTGGCTCCACCCTCATGTCAGGGAGTTGTGGAGAGTTATGAGGTTGCCCTGGAATCTCCCTTTCTCCAGACTACACAACGCCATCCATTGATTATTGAGTTTTGAAGTTCATTGCTAAAGCTTCGGACCTCAGGGACAGCTGGTGGGCACCAGAGTCTGAAGTCCCAGCTGTGCCTATCAGTATTGAAAGTATGAGTCTTCCTCTCCTCTGTTTTGAAGCCAGTGGTTTTACTCTTCAGCCCAAGCCCAATCAAGACACTTGTGAAGTGTGATGACATTGAGAAGTCAAGTTAAAGGAACCATAATGATGTTCCTGTGCTCCTAGACACTTAAACCCTTACAATTTAAGGCTTTAAGCTGAAGGAAGGCAGAGTTAGATTAGATATCAGGAAGAAATTCTTCGCCGTGAGAGTGGTGGGAGACTGGAACAAGTTGTCCAATGACACTGTGGACTCCCAGTCCCTGGAAGTGTTCAAGGCCAGGTTGGATGAGAATTGGAGCAACCTGGGATAGTGGAAGGTGTCCCTGCCCATGTAACAAGGTGAAGGTCCCTTCCAACCCAAAACATTCTATGTTCCTATGATTTTATTAATTAAAAACACCACTAATTAGCTCATGAACCATTACACCTCTACACAGAGAACTTTCTGGGCTGCTGGAGGTGGCTCTGCCACACAACCAGACTGTGTGGCCGAGGGAATTGAGCATGAGCTCTTTCTGCCTCTATTTGTAGTTGGTGAGGGATAAGTTCGCCACTGAAAATGTCCTAGACCAGCACTGTGTGTAAGCTTTGAGGCACGTCTCAGAAGAAATAGACCAAGATGATGCAAAGCACCACACTGGTGTGGCTCCATGCTCCTCTTCTCCATGCTGCCTGTGTGCTGTATGAAGGTCTCCTGTGTGCAGGCATTTCCTGGGACAGTTCAATTCATAGAATCATAGAATCAATAAATGGTTTGGTTGGAAGGGACCTTAAAGATCATCTCGTTGCATCCCCCTGCCATGGGCAGGGACACCTTGCACTAGACCAGTTTGTTCAAAGCAGCATCCAACTGGCCCTGAACAGTGCCAGGGAGGGGAAGTCCACAACTTCAAATTCCTCTGAGTATCCTGAAGCCCTCAGCACTAAAACCATCACCCTCAATGCCTTCTGTTGCTCAGCCCTTCTCTGAGGGCTTCCCAGCCCATTTGCTGCCTCCTAGGAAGCTTATTTGTCTCTCTGCCTCAGGCAACAACAACTTCTGCTCTCAGTGAAGCCTCGCTCCAGCTCTCCGGTTCCTTCGAAAAGGCGTTCGTATGGGAAAAACGAACAAATCAACAACGTCTCAGTTCACCTCCACAAGAACCCCACCTGGCTGCTTCTCCCTGCGCCGTGATCCACATTAAAAAGTCATGGAATCTTAGAATCAAATCATTCTTTATTCCGCGCAGGCGGCGGGCCTGAGTCACGCGGACATGCCTGTCACAAGCGGCAGAGCCAGGATGGGATGCAGAGGCACAAACAATCCCTCTGTACTGTATGATAATCAACAAAAATTAGCTGCCTAAGGGAACCAGGAAACTCTGCCATGAATGCAGCAGTTAGAGACTGAGCCTATTTATTTAACAGGTGTCCCCTGAGCTGGGATGCCAGACTCTGTTTGCCAAATTTGCAGAGAGAGGAAGACAGCTTGAATAAATACGGGCAAGAGGAGCACAGTCCTGAAGACATTTTCTTTGTGGATTGTCGTGTTGTTTTGGGTTTTTTTTCCCCCAGCAACTTTTTATTGTAAGAAAGTATATCCTAGTTCTTGGCTGGGAGTATTTAGACAGCAGGAGCTGTGCCAAAATCCAGTTTCCCTCCTCGTAGTGGTGCAGAGTCCAGCTCAGCCACAAAGCAAAGTTAGCTCTGCTGGATGGCTTAGTGATTGGTTTGTTTGTTCAGTTTAATTAAAATACAGTATGGGGTACATTTTGGATGAGAACCCATCCCAGGCTGTCAGGGACCAAGAGCCAACAACAGCTGTGCTGAAATGATCTCCTTCCCCATTCCTGTACAGTGGAAACACAAGTTGCCGTCTCTGGTGCTGCAGCATCGAGAGGCCTTGGATTGTATCCGATGTCGCAGCACGAAACATTCCACACAGAGAATCTGGGTGGTCCTTGTTCAATTTTTGGAGTTTTTTCACACAGTCTGGAGGGAAGGGATAGAGAAGGACATAGAGGAACTGCTGTAGGTATTTATTCCACCTCTCAAATGGAGTACAAAGCCAAGCAGCTAATGAACGGGTTTTCACAGAAGTCACAGAATCACAGAATGGGTCAGGCTGGAAGGGACCACAGTGGGGCCATCTGGTCCAACCTCTGCTCAAGCAGGGTGATCCCAGAGCACAGGGCACAGGATTGTGTCTCCAAATGGTTCTGGAATATCTCCAGTGAAGGAGACTCCACACCCTCTCTGGTCTCTGTTCAGTGCTTGGTCACTGCACAGGGAAGAAGTTCTTCCTCATGTCCAGGTGGAACTTCCTGAGCAACAGTTCCTGCCTGTTCCTCTTGTGCCATTGCTGTGCCCCCTGGAGCAGAGCCTGGGCCATGCTCTGACCCCTCCCTGTAGGTATTTTTGGCATTGATAAGTTCCTCTCTCAGTTGTCTTTTCTCAGGGCTGAACAGCCCCAACTCTCTCAGCCTATACTCATCAGAGGGATGCTCCGGTCTTTTGGTGATGCTCAGAGCCCAAGTGAATCCTGAACCTCCTTCTGGCAGGTCTCCTCAGGGAACTGTTTTCCCGTATGTTCCCTGTTGGCTTTCGTTCGTGCCAGAAAGCCAATGCAAGACAGAAGAGTCAGCAGAGACTCAAGAAGAGGGGCCTGCAGCAGCCCTGCCTGACAACACAAGCTGAAGGCAGTGAGTAGAGTAAACAATCTGCTCATCTGGCGACAAACTCACCGAGAACATCCCAGACAACCACACCAAAAACTCTGTAAGCAGCAGGGGGAAAAACTTCCTCCAACCAGATGTTTTTGCCTGAGAAAGGGAGAATTTTCAGACTCTGTAGAAACTTCTACTGACTGCTCCTTACAAGCTGTAGCAAATATTTGCCAGCTGCACTGAGAGATAATCTGATAAATAAACAAGATGATATTCTTTTCACTTAGTTTTTGTGTACAAGGCATTGCCCAGCAATATCACCTACAGAAAGCACACAGGTCTCCTGGCTGATTCTCCCAGCCATCTCCAAGCCATTCCTTGCTGATTTCAGTCACGAACAGGGCTGACATTTACATCTTATACAGCGGGAGCAGACATCTGGGAGATGTTCATCCCCATGGTAAGGCAGAGATGTGAAGGCCCTGGTCATGCCTCCTTCCTCCAGCAGCTGTGAGCTGGACAAACACCAGCATGAGCCAAATGCTGCCCCAGGTGTCACTCGGTGGTGGCATCTGGGGTTTGCGGCAGTGGTCAGTGCGTGACAGAGGGCAGCTCATTCCAGCCCTGCACCACAAACATTTGTGCCTCCAGGTCACCCATGGCAAACGGGGATTAAAAGGCATTTTCAATGGTACAGAGTGAGGTAAGAGCAGATTTTGCCTTTCAGCTTTCACGGGGACACAAGCTTGAAGAACAGGACTGGATTCCCCCTCGGGAGAGTTTGGAAGAGCCCAGTCCTGCTCTGCAGTGGCTGAGTTCATCCACACATCTATTCGTGCTGCCTCCCATGCTGTGTTGCTCTGAACAACCTCTGCCACCATCTCTGTGGCAGAACCTTCTCCTCTTTAATTCCCCAAAACAGCTCCTCATGGGTGACCCTGAAATCTTTGCCCACCCTGTTCTGGAAAAACAGAAACCAGGACAGGGAAACTGCACCCTGTGCTCCTGCCAGCTGTGATTAAAGAAATAAGGATTAAATTATTTGTGTTTCTCCTGCAATTTCTACCCTAAAAACCCAGCAAAGCCAAAATTCTTCTTGAACCCTACTGCAGGGAAGAGAAATGACGATGTCTCCATAGGAATAGAAAGCTAAAATAGTTGTGTTTCATGGACCTTGCTGGAATGACATTGCCAGTCCCAATCCACAACCTAGTAAAGGGCTCTGTAATTAATTCAAAACACCCAAAGTGTTTTCACACAAATTATCAAGCCTACGGGAGAGGTTTGTGACAGCATTACAAATTCATAGGTCTGGGAGAGAACTCAAGAGGTTGCATAGTTTATTTTCCTGTCCCAAAGCAAGACACAGTATTTCTAGGTCACTGTTGATGGATCTTTGTTTAAACTGGTTGGTTTTTTTCCAAGGCTTCCCATGATGGAGATGTTGCAGGCAATTAATCTCAGTATTTTGCAGTCCTGACCATTGGAAAATCTCTCCTCATATCACAGAATCACAAAATGATTTAGATTGGAAAAGATCTCTGAGACGGCGTCCAACTTTTGACCCATCCCCACCTTGTCACCCCGCGCAGAGCACTGAGTGCCACGTCCAGGCCTTCCTTGAACACCTCCAGGGATGGGGACTCCAAACCTCCCTGCGCAGCCCCTTCCAATGCTTAACAACCCTTTCCATGGAGCAATTCCCCCTGATGTCCAACCTGAACCTCCCCTGGCACCACTTGAGGCCGTTTCCTCTCATCCTGTCCTTTGTTCCCCGGAAGCAGAGCCTGACCCCCACCTGGCTGCCCCCTCCTGTCAGGGAGTTGTGCAGAGACAGAAGGTCCCTCCTGAGCCTCCTCTTCTCCAGGCTCTTCTCCCTCAGCTCCTCAAACAACCCAACACCCCTCTTCCCCAAAGCAGCTTTAACTTTTCCCATGGATTTCTTCTCCCGTGATAAAACAACCCTTCACGGATTTGAACAGCTCTACCATATTCTGCTCAGCCTCTGAAGGAGAGAATGACTTTAGTATTTCCCCACAGGTAGTTTTTCCCTGTTGGCTACTCTCTCGGTTCCCACTAGGTGTTCCTGAAGTAGGACAAATCTATCTGGAAATGGAGTGCCCCACTTTACATAATCTACTCCACCTGAGGAGTTCCCAGGGGTGAGCAGAGCATCTCTGGCGGGTTACAAAGCTTAGAACTGTGTTCATCTTTTTCATGACAGCACAAGGTGTTGATTTGGGGGCAGGCTGTGATTCATTACAGCCTCCAGATGTGGGTTTATTTCCTTTTTTTTTTTCCTGAGAGCTGATGACTGATCAGTCGTTCCCAGCCCTGAAATAAATTAGGAAATTACTGAAGTCAAACTTCCCGACTAAGGCCATGCTGGAAGGAAACCAGGCTATAGGCTGAGCGTAGGAACATTTGTTTCCTTGCTATAAATTTGTCATCATGGTCAAGACCTGGTTCTTCCTTGCCCAGTCACAGACCTACTGACAATGGCACTTTGGGGGAAAGTAAGAAAGAGGGTATAAAGGGAATTTCACCTTCGCTCAGTGGTTTTGCCAGATTACTCTCAATTAGTGACATTGTTTAACCCCAGTCAGCAACTAAACCCCACAGAGCTGCTCATTTACTCCTCTCCAGTGGGAAGGGGTAGGGAACTGGAAAGGCAAAAGTGAGGAAACTTGTGGGTTGGGATAAAGACAGTTGATTAGTTAGAGCAAAAGCCACATACATGCAAGCAAAGCAAGAGAAGGAATTAATTCCTCACTTCCCATGGGCAGACAGGAGTTCGGTCATGTCCAGGAGACCAGGGTTCTGCACAAATCCAAACCATAGTCCCACATCAGCTACTATGAAGAAAATTAAATCAACAGCCAGTTAACAGCACCTTCTCCACCCATTATTCCAAACCATTAACAGCAAGCTCAGGTCCAACATTATCCAACACATCGTGTTACCCTCCACTCCCCCTCCCATCATTTCATATAATACATAGATATCATTCCTCCAATCTATGGATCAGTTCTGTAAAATGTTCATAAAATGACCATAAAACGTCCACAAATAACCACAAATGTCCCTTGAATTCATTTAGTCCATGACTTTGGGCTCCAGCTGTGATGGTGGTCACTCAGGAAAGGAAGGGTGGTGTGTGGTGTGGAGTTTTTGAGCACCAAAGCCAGTTCAGGTCAGGTCACTGCTGCACTTGCTGCTTATAAAGCTTGTCCTCCACTGATTTGGGTGGTACCTGCCAGAACAATTCCTGAAAACATGCAGCCCAAACCACGGGTTACAACAATTTTAAGGTATTTCCATTGCAATCTCCACCCCTGGTCCCCTTAAGTCAGGTTATAGGAATTAGTATTGCAATGAACTCCTGCCTTTGCTCTGAACCCTGCTTGGATTCATCCACAGACTGCAGTCCCTTAGGAATGTACCTGCTCCAGCTGGAACCTTATCAATAAACCACAATCTCTCCATGGTATAGATTTATCCACAGCCACAGTCCCTTCAGAAGAAAATCTGTTCCAACACAGCCTGAGGTCCATCCAGGGATGTACCTGCTCCATCACGGGCTTATCCATGGCCTCAAGCTTTGAGGTGCTCCAGTGTGACCTCCTGCACAGCCACCGATGCTCCGAGATGTGCCTTCTCCAGCTTGGAGTTATTTTTTGGCCAAAATCCATTCAGAGACGTGGCACAGACAAAACTCTTGTCTCGCACCCTTCAAGAAGAACCTGCTCTGGCGCGGCACAATCACAGCCGCAGATGTTTCAGGGTGTTCTGTTCTCTCGTGGACTCATCCACAGGTCATGTTTTCTTCGACTCGAATTCACCCTGGAGCTCCAGCCGGTCCAGTACAGCAGCACAGGGTGAGCAGTGATTCCCTGGCCATCTGCCAGGGCAGGCACATCCCTGCTGCTGTTATCAGAGCATTCCCAGGCACAGCACAGGCAGATCAGGAGCAGAGCAGCACCACAGCGGGCAGTGGAAGGAAAGAGCAGCCACTAACAAGCACTGGGCTCAAAAAGACACTCGGGCAAACACAGGGGCTGCCAATTAACAGCTGAACGGTAATGACAGCCATAAATTCTGTCCAGAGGATCCCATTCAAAGCTGGTGTTGTCTTGAGCCCTTCCAGCCCCAGCTTGGGTGACCCCCAGCCACTCACTCACTCTGCCCTGGTGGGAAAAGGCGTCAGAAGGACAGAAGTGAGAAAAAGAGAGTGTTGTGAAAAAAAGAGAGTTCAATAGGTAAAGCAAAAGCCGTGCATGCAAGGAAAGGAAAACAAGGAATTCATTCCCCACTTTCCATGGTGTCCTAGTTTGGACAAATTTGGAGGAGAATATCCTCTGATAGAAGTCAGGTCACAACCACCCCTCCCCCCAGGTTCGGGAAAAAACTTCCTCAAAGGAAAGTGAAAGAGATAACAAGTTATTTATTTAACAAACACACAGGTGGGGAATAATAATGCTAAATAATGAGATCCCTCTCTCTGTGGAGAGAAAACCTGAGAAGATTTCAGAGGTCCTCTGTAGGTGCGGTCTCTCTCCTCCTCGGAGCTGGTCAGCGAGGGGCCACCCCCCCGGGCCTCCAGGAAAATTCTCCTGATGTGTTCAGATGTTGTT
>VZTI01004200.1:37980-81945 GCA_013397865.1 Struthidea cinerea
TGTCCTTCTCAGGCTCAGTTTAAAGACACAGAAAAGATTGGTGGGCATAGGGTAGCGATAGGGGATACACATTATAAAGTCACCCCACGACACATGGGCAGGCAGGTGTTCAGCCATCCCAAGGAAATTAGGGCTCCAGAACAGACAACAGTGACTCGGGAAGGCAAACTCCACCATCCTGAACGTCCAACCTTTCCTTGTTTTTCACCCTTTTATATGCTGAGCATGATGTCACACGGTCTGGAATCTCCCTTGGGTCATTTGGGATCAACTGTCCTGGCCCCTCCCAATCACTTGTGGACCCCCAGCCCACTCGCTGGTGGGGTGAGGAGCAGAAAAGGCTGTGCAAGAATTGCTCAGCAATATTTAAAATATCTCTATATTATCAACACTGTTTGCATCACAAATCCAAGCCGTAAGCCCATACTTGCTACTATGAAGAACATTAACCGTATCCCAGCCAAAATGAGCACAGTTTGGTTTTAAGCTGCTGTCCCTGAGACTCTTCTCTCCTGATTTCTCTAAACCCTGTCCAAAAAACATTGTATTTCTAACTCCCATGGCAAGTTCCAGGATGTGTGTAAAGGAAGTTCTTTATGTTTGTTTTAAACCTGCTATCTGATCACTTCATTAGTGTCCCTGGGTTGTCACAGGATGAGAATTAATGACTAACCTTTCCTTACTCAGCCTTTTTCTACTCGTCATCGTCATCGCTTTGTAGATGGCTGCTGGTGCACAGAATGACTCTCAGCTGCAGTGAGAATTACTATTTAGACATTCTTCCTGTTAAAACTGCTCCACATCTCTGATCATCCCTTTTTTCACCTTTTCTAACTCTACCACATGCTTTTTTATATGGCATGAATGGAAGTCCACACAGTGCCCCAGATTTAGGTTCACCAGGGATTTATATACACACACACTTTTAAGCAGAAGCTCTGTTTTCCATCCATTTCCTAGTAAATTCTAGGATTTTATTCACATATTTTGCTTGTGCTGACCACTGAGATGACACATAAAAGCATTATCTGCAGTGACTCCAAGATCTCTTTCCTGAGGGGTCAGGGCTAATTTAGAGCAGATTGTTGTGGATGTAGTTATCACCTTTTCATTTCCCTCCTGGCTGCTCCTTGGCATTAGCTCGGGCTCAGAGGGGTCGTAGTAATATTCTGAGTCACCAAACATCCTGGGTCCTCCCTCAAAAAAGATCTCATGCCCCAGCTGGAGCTTCCTAGTTTATTATGTGGGCTCAGACTGGGCAGTTGAAAAGGTAGATGTATGTTGGGTACTTATGTGCATCCTTTTCTCAGTCATTAATTGAAGGTAAAACCCAGAGATAAAAGAAAGTGCATCTGTCCACACCCCATGCCACTTCAAGTCAAAATCTGATCAGTTTGGCTGATTTCACTGAGAGTGAACTTCTATGACCACAGTCTTTCAGAGATGAGAGAAACTCCACCATCCTGTGGATTTTCTAGTCCAAAGGCCATTTCACATGACTGGGGAACACAGCAGGAATAAGAACAGCAAAGGCTTCCATGACTCCGAATCACGCGTCTGGTGGGGATCTGCTGTTCCTGGCTCGAACCGAAAGAGGAAAAAGCCCTGAAGATGTATTGCCTCAGCTCCTTACAGTGTCAGTCATAGCCTGCAGAGGTGAGAAACTGGCTGTTAGATATTATTTTGTCACCTCTGAGGAGGTAGGAGTGATGGGGAGGAATAGGGAGCAAAGGAAAGGTCACATTTACACGGCAGTCGCTCAGCCACAGCCTGACAACTCAGAACCACTAACTCCCAGACAATTCTATCATCCCACTTTTTCCTCTGAATTTCTTCCCCCCCATGAGGAATTCAACATCAGATGGATACTTTTTTGTTTAGCACTCGAAAGGTATCAGCCTTTTTGTCTTCAGACTTCACTGAGTTTTTTTCTAAGCTCACCAAGTCCTGGAGCACAAGGTTCTCTCCTCCCTGGAGGTTCATTAATCAGGCCCAGACCAAGAAGCCTAATTAGTTTCCACTCATGGGGATGTCTGTTCTCACAGACACCTTGTCACTAATGCTGTGACATGATGTCCCTCACCAGCATGACCTGGCCAAGCTCTTCAGTGCCACCTAGGACTAGGCAAGGGATACCCTGAGATGGACATACAGGACCTCAACCAAGCCATGGAACCATGAACCCCAAGTCTGTTCTGGATGCTTTGGGGTGAGATGACTGTTCAAGGAGTTCAGGTCCCCTTCCCAAGCTGGCAGAACTGGCATGTGACTGGTCCCTTCCAACCACGGTCTAGTTTTAAGGCTCATGCGACTGCATCTTGCTGTCTTAAAGGCAGTTCCTGAATCACTGATTCCTCTCCATAGCTGCTGCCAAGAGTGGCAGAAGTTCCTCTCTCCATCCATCTCTGACTGCCTTTTTGGACCTCCCTGGAGTGGAGATGAGAAGCTGAACTCCATCCACAGGTGTTCTCTGGGCATTTTTGCACACCCACCATTGGGAAAACACTCAGAACAGTGCATGACATTTCTAATACTCTGCTCGGCTGTTAAGAACCACACCATGAGGACAAATCTCCGACCCAGAACCTGGGGACACAATGCCATTGCTTTTTTTATAGCCATTTCTATACTCTTGCAATCAGCTTTTCACTTTTAACTTGAAACAGATGGGGGAAAAAAAGGTGTGTAATACATGTACAGCAAAGCAATGAGTCCTGATACAGCCAAGGTCTCTCCTGTTCAACTGCAGCCACATCCCAAAAAGCATTTGCACAATGCTCTCAGGCACATGGTGGGATTCTTGAGGTTACCCTGTGCAGGACCAGGAGATGGATTTTGATGATCCTTGTGGGTCCCTTCCAAAGCAGGATATTCTATGATTCTATGGTTTTTGATTTTGATTTTTTTAATTCATCATGCTATTTCCATTTGTGAACATAAGATCCAGCCATGAGTTTTGAAATGTCAACATAAATGTACCAGTGTTCAAAGGATGCTGAATATCCCTCACTGCCCTGGCTTTTTGTATATTGAGAATCTCAGCTGGGATGTTAATGACCTCATTTGCTTTTGGAAATTGGGCCTTTCTAGCCAGAATCCCTGCAACTCTGCAGAGATGAAGCGAGGAGGTCTGGGGAAATAACTCCATTGTTTAGGAACAGAGAGTCATGTGATTCCCAGGATCAGAGAATCCCCTGATTTGGAAGGGACCCAGGAGGATCATCAAAGTCCAAATCCTGGCCCTGCACAGCCCCAGGAATCCTACCATGAGCCTGAGAGTGTTGTATAAACACGTCTTGAGCTCTGCCAGGCTTGGTGCTGTGACCACTTCCCTGGGGAGCTTGTTCCAGTACCCAACCACCCTCTGGGGGAAGAACTTTTTCCTAATATCCAACCTAAACTTCCCCTGACACAGCTCAGACCCTGCCACTGTTCACTAGAGAGCAGAGATCTGTACCTGTCCTGCTGCTTCCCCTCATGAGGTTGTTGAAGAACTTCAGTGATATCCCCCTCAGTCTCCAGGCTGAAAAAACCAAGTGACCTCAGCCACTTTTCCTATGGCTTCCCCTCCAGACCCTTCACCATCTTCATGACCTCCTTTGGATGCTCTCTAACAGCTTTATAGCCTTCTTTTTTTGTGGTGTTCCAGCAAGAAGCCTCAAAGGTGACCTGGGTCCAAAACAGGATCCCTGGCTGGGGGAGAGTGCAGAGACATCACAGGATCAAATTCTGGGAGCAGATCACAGCTCAGGGGAGAGAAAGCAACTGGAGTGTCCCAGAGAGACAGGAGGGGATAAAATATGCAGAAGTACTTGAGTACTTGAGACAGGAAACTGCTAATGGGGAGATTTAACATCTCTTCCTAACTCTTTCCTGGCAAGAGGCAGTGAGCATTAATCAGTCATGGCATCCATCCCTCCTGCGCCTCTGCATCCCTGCCTGGCAAAACGGGATGGTGCTGGTCTTGCAAGGACCTCTGCTTGTTCACCCTCCCCCTGATGAAATGCTCTGTCAAAAGGCTCAGTATGAATCTGAGTGACTTCTTTTCCTTTTCAAATAGATAAGCAGAACCTCTACCCAGACTGAAACACCACTGTGATACAAGACAGCAGCAGCACAGAAAATTAACTTAATTTCCAGGCTGAATCCAAAGAAAAAACAGTTACAGGTGTGCAAGCTTGAAGATGAACTCCAGCTTGTATTAAGACACCGTCTTCTGGTGGTGAAAACTCCTCTGTGCAGAGCTTGCAAATGGATTTGTATTTCTCACCTTTGCTCTGTCAACAAACACGAAGAAACCTGCATCCAGATCCCTTAAAGAGTCAATTTTCCAGGGTTCCACGTTACAAGAACCCAAGTGCATCTACCCGTGGGCGTGTGGACGTAGGTGGTAATTTAAGGGTCTCGTCATAACCAACTCTTCTGGGAAAATTTAAAATACCATCCTGCTGTGGGTGGGGATTGGAGGACCTTCTCCAGCAAATTAGAAGCTTTTTTTTTTTCAGTGCATGCGTGGGCGGTGAAACTGGGCTCACCTTTGGCAACTTCAATGTAAAAATAAAACTTGTAAGACATTTAAATCTTCAGAGTGGATTTCAGACCTTCTTGCAGACAAATTAGCAATGAACATCTTACGCGTACGTAGAATACACAGATACAGAGCTGGTTATTATTAGCACAATATTAATATCTCTGGAAGTTCAAACTTAGACAGAGGTGTTGGTGTGCACGACACTGCAGACACCATAAGTGGGACTAGCCAATTTTTGTTTTAATTTAATTTGTTTTTAGCTTTTTACCTACTGATTGGCTTTCTGCTTATTCTTCATCCCCACTACACATTACCCATTTCACTTTTGGTCACACTGACAAGCTTTATAAATCTTGGTCGAGGTTCCAGATCAATTTTAAGTAAAATAAATAAGCAAATTAGAAGATAATGGAACTGCCAATCTTGTGCTCAGCAGCTCGCTGGGAGGGGAAGGTCCTTGGGGGTCTGGTTGTGGGGACATTTAACTCACCAGAACTTCTTTAACTCTTGTGCTGGATGATGCAGACATGGCCCAGGAAGAAACACAAAGCCCACATGGTAACTCCATGGTGGTCAGTTAGAAAGAAAATAAAGCAAATATTGAATCTACAAGCTGCAATTTTAAATATTACCTGAATTTAGTCATTGCTGCATCACTGACACACCACATCTAGGGTTAGTCAAGAATCATTCTCCCATATAACACTGTTATTGGAAATTATTTTTCCATGAAAAAATTCCAAATTATTTGTCTTTGAGTCATGGTGAAACAGGTGAATCACTTTTTTGCGTGGCTCTGGTACAGCTTCTTACTGACTAATTTTGGTATTTACAGGTTTAGAATGATAATTTTGAAATGTATTAGTGGTAAAAGTCATGGAAAGTCACGGTAATGCAAAGAACATGGTAAAAGCAATGTTAATTAATGTTGATTTCATTAATAGGAGGTTGGCAGGACATATTTTAGAACCCAGAATTGAATTATAGAAAGTTATCCTTAAAAGGTTCAGATCACAAATTCAAACTCAGCTTTCCTTATCCATTCGGGGAATTTGAACTTTGGACTTAGGCTTCATATTGAAGACCCAATTGTGAAACCAGGAACAAATATTCCTCAGTCACTGGTCAAAATTTCACATGGCTCTAGATCAGTTTCTAAGTGAGGAATGTATTGTCCAGCACCCTGGATGAGACTTCCATGCAGTTTTCTCATGTAGCAAATCCTATGAGAATTAACGTAACCCATTTCTCCCTCCTAAGCACAAACCCTCTGCCCATAAAAGTGCAGAAATTCCTTTCTAGAAGAAAAGGCTCACCCAAGGCGTGGGTGTTTGTGCAAATGGGGGGTGGGGAGGCTGGAGGCAGAGGAGTGGGAAACCAAAGACCTTGGGTTGTGTTTTTGGAGACTTACAGAATCATGGAATGATTTGGATTGGAAGGGACCTTTAAGATCATCCAGTTCCAATTCCCTGCCATGGGCATGGACATATTCCACTATCCCAGGTTGCTCCAAGCCCCATCCAACCTGTCCTTGGACACTTCCAGGGATGGGGCAGCCACAGCTTCTCTGGGCAACCTGTGCCAGGTCCTCAACACCCTCACGGTAATTTCTTCCCAATATCCCATCTAAATCTTCCCTCTGTCAGCTTAAAGCCATTCCCCCTTCTCCTGTCACAGCAAGCCCTTGCAAAAAAAATCCCTTTCCAGCTCTTTTCCAGTAATGGAAAGGGCTCTAAGGTCTCCCCAGAACCTTCTCTTCTCCAGGCTGAACAATCCTAACTTTTTCAGCCTGTCTCCAGAGCAGAGGTGCTCCATTCCTCTAAATCACCTTAATGACCTCCTCTGGGTGTCCCAGAGCTGGACACAGCTTCAGGTGGGGCTTCACCAGGGCAGAGGGGCAGAATCCCCTCCTTTGACCTTCTGGCCACTCTCACAGCTGGAGAATGACACCCTCAGATTTGTTGGCAAATTGCCTTTCCCAATTGCCAATTATCCCAAGTTAATTACTCACAGAAATGGAAATCTCTCAGTGGCACAAGACCCAGCAGCACCACCAGCAGCATTCTCCACCGGTCAGAGATGATTTGGAATGTTTGAGCTCCACTCTCATTCTGGAGATCATCCTGTTGACCCCAGATGAAACTCACCCCGGATGGAATGCTTTCAGTGCTTCTGCCTTATTTTGTGTCAGCCCCTGCTGGGATTCCTCCAAGCTGCCTTATCTTTAACCAGCCACACTTTTTTATTGTATTTTTTAAAGTTAAAGCAGAGAGAGACGTAGTCAGTGGGATTTGCAGTTTCTGATGAGTAGAAATGGACAGCCAGTGGGACCATCTTTAATACCTTTTGTCTGCTCAGCTCTTCTCCCAGAACACACAAATGTCCTGTAGCTATGTGCTAAAGCTGAATGCCGGAGTCTGGCTACCCAAGGTGACTCCCAGCTCCGTGAGCGGAAGATCATTTCAAAGCAGAAGACTTGCCTAACATTTCTGTGAACTCCAAAGTTTGAAGCCAGAAAGGAAAGGAAAGGCATTTCCATGAATTTCAATGGACACACAGCTAAGCTCCAGAGTTTCTCCTGGAGGATTGTCAAGGTTTGCTGTGTCTTTGAGGTGCAGAAGAACGACAGTGCCTCAGCTTTGTCCCCATAATGCAGCTTCCAGTAAAATCAGTTTGAAATTCAGGCATGCATGGCATGATAAGGTCTATTTCTCACAGTTTATTTTTCTTCCAGATACATTCCTGGCAAATGCAATTAAATAAATCAGCTCCTCCTAACAAAGAGAAGTATCATTAATGAAGGCAGTTACAACAACTGTAGAAAAAATGCAACTTCAGAGGCTTTTACTTCATTGTTACAAAAACAAACCTCAGAAAATACTGGCAGAAGCAACATCTCAGCATTTGGGAAGGTGGGGGAAGGTAGGGAAGGAGGAAGAAGAAGATGACATTGACTCCAGACGACAATAACATGACTTGAAGGAGGAAATGAGGGACACCGTGATACTGCAGATGGCTTGGAAATTATAATTTTTATTAATTTTTCTTAACTTCAGCTCTGCTGTCCTGGGCTACCTCCAAAGCAGTGTGGGCAGGAGGTCAAGGGAGGGGATTCTGCCCCTCTGCTCTGTTCTGGTGAGACCCCACCTGCAGAGCTGCATCAGCTCTGGGGTCCCAGCACAGGAAGGACATGGAGCTGCTGGAGAGAGTCCAGAGGAGACATCAAGATGATCAGAGGGATGGAGCAGCTCTGCTGTGAGGAAAGGCTGAGACAATTGGGATTGTTCAGCCTGGAGAACAATCAAGAGAAGGCTTCAAGGTGACCCAGTGGCAGCCTTCCAGTGCCTGAAGGAAGCTGACAGGAAAGATGGAGAGGAACTTTTTACAAGAACCTGGAGTGACAGGACATGGGGAAATGTAGGTTTAGATGGGATATTGGGAAGAAATTCCTCCCTGTGAGCGTGGTGAGGCCCTGGCACAGGTTGCCCAGAGCAGCTGTGGCTGCCCCATCCCTGGAAGTGTTCAAGGCCAGGCTGGACGTGGCTTGGAGCAACCTGGGATAGTGGAAGGTGTCCCTGCCCACGGCAGGGGATTGGAACTGGATGATCTTTAAGGTCCCTTTTCCAACCCATTCCATGATTCTGTGTATGAGCACCACTTAACTACTCCAGTATTGTCACTGCCAGCCACTGTTGCCTTGCTCGACTGGACTGTTTGACAATTGTCTTTATAATCTGTCCTCCTGCATCCAGATGAGAGATTCCCGAGGATCAGGACTGCTCTCCTATTTTCTGAGCACGCCACTGCTTGTTTATGAGATCCCTTACCTACCTGGTTTCCAGAAAAAATGTCTGGAGAACATTAATCAGTATAAAAAGCCCCAAAAATGCTCAGGAGCTGTTATTTTCCATGAGCTGTTACAGACAACTTGGCATCCAGTAAAATAGTTTATCTTGTATGCTAAAAAAAAAAAGGGATTTATTTGTACCTACTAGGACAAGCCAAGAATGCAAAAAAATGAGCTATAGAAAGGAATTGGAATTATATTGCTAAGTATGTAAATCACTTTCAGTGTCCCATGTTCCTAAACCAGCATCAATTTAGGATACTTCACATCAGTCACCTAAAAAGTGAGCTGTTCCAAAAAAATCAGCATTTTTAAAATGATTGAAAATCCTTTGGAAAACCCAGAATAAGTCAAAGTTAGAGGCAGGGGAGACAGCAGGGAGTTTGTTCAGGACAAGAGATGAGATACAGGCAGAAGAAATGGGGAGCATGGTTGCACAATTCATTAATATTTCCTAGGACACAGAAGACTCTTAAGAAGTTGATCTATAACAAAAACATTTCATTTTCATGGGTTGGCAGTTAATTTCTTGTCATGAGTCTGTCCTGTTACACAACAACCCCTTCCCATGGGTTTTCCTTGTCCAGAATTTCCGACCAACTCATTCCTACTCCATGCTTGTTTGTCCCTTCGTGTTCCCTTGTTTTATTTTTATATTCTGGAGAATCAGGCATTTGGAGGGAGAGCTGAAGTGTCTGAAGTGCTGCATCATCTCAGCTTCACAGGCTTTTTTGCCCCAGGAGAGTTTTCCCACTAAAAAAACTGTTTCTTTTTTTCCATCCCCTTCTCACCAGTTTATGAACCTGATGTGCACAAACTCCAGTGAACAAAGAGCACCTGCCCAGTTCAGTATCAAAGGCTCGTCCCAGTTAACCCTGGGTCAGGAATGGCCCCAGTGCTCGTGATTTGGCAGCCAAGGTGCTAAAATGGAATCACAGAATCATTTAGGTTGGAAAAGTCCTTTAAGATAATCAAGTCCAACCATCAACCCAGCACTGCCAAGGCCACCACTAACCCTTGCCCCCTAGTTCCACATTCACACGTATTTTAAATCCTTCTAGGAATGGTGACACCACCACCGGCTTGGGCAGCCTGTTTCAACATCTGACAACCCTTTCAGGGAAGCAGTGTTTCCTAATATCCCATCTAACCCTCCTCTGGAGCAGTTTGAGGCCATTTCCTCCTGTCCTATCTCCTGTTACCTGTGCATGTCAAGATGCCGACCCAACAGAACACACCTGGATGATTTTACAGAGCTGCTCCTCAGGTACCACCCTCCCTTCCCCACCTGCATATTTGTGTGTGAACTATTGGTCCCAACCTCCGTGGAGCCTGTTTTGAATAACGATTTCAGCAAAGTTTGTCTGTGATTACACGTTCTAATCAATGTTCCAGGCAAAGCACACAGAATAAAGGACAATGCTTTGTTACAGAAGGTATTTTAGGGGAAAACTGCTTCTGTTAAAGTATCAGGCATTTTCCTCTCAAGTGAACCTCATATTGCCCTCAAATAGACCACTGAATTATTATAAGCTTTGCTTTTCTAAATAACAAAAAGTCTCTAAGATATTTCATAAAACATTAATTTCAGAATCTATTACAATTTTTTTTTTAGAGAGATGATGGATTTAACTTTAATAGAATAAGTATTTATCAGCTTCAGGAACTTGCTTGCTTGCACAAAGAAAAGATGCTTTTCATAGCTGCTGTGAATAAATCAAATTCCACAATATTTAAAAAAATGGGAAAAAAGGTTCTTTGAAGAAAAAACATGATCATTTCTGAGCGGATGTTTCTTGAGGCATGTAAACACACTCCACTTGATCTTTCACTTCATTCTATCCTTTTGCTGATCCCACTTATTTCATAATGTTTATGACATCCTGAAACAGCAAACTTTATTTTTTTTATAAAGAACATCGATAAATTAGGTTAAGAACACAGTGTTCCGTGAAAAACAAACGTTGGGTATTTCAGAAGTACTTTACGTTGCTGAATAGATTTTTTTTATTTATTTATTTCCTGTTTTGCTATCACAGTCACTGCAGATAAGATACAAATAGATGACCAATTTTTCATAGTAATTTATAGTTTTTCTTTTAGTTCCTATGTTCTGTCTAAACTTCAGTGCAATTCTAAGCATAATGTTGAACCATAAAAATCAGACAGACTTTGAACACATTTCAAAAGACACATTAAGAGTGACTGGGAGAAAGTCTGTCCTCACTTTCATCTTCTTTAAAGAACTTAGAAAATTAAATCAAGCAACTTTCCCCTTATATGCAAAAGAAGGGGTTTATGGCAGGCAAACACATCGAAATGTATCATAAATCATGAAAAAAACACACTTTGTGGATGTGTGCAAACATTTTCCTGGTTTCTAGAACCACGTGATGAAATATATCCTGTAAATTTTAAACACCTTCTGAAGGATGAAGAAAGGTCATTAAGAAGTTCTGTTCAGCATTCAAGGCCTGGTCAATGTGACTGAAAAATAAGTGATATGGGAAGTTCCCTGATAGCTGAAAAAAGCTGATCTTAAAAGAAATCACCAAAAGTAAGTAAAACACAGAAACAACAACAATAAATATTGCAATGAGGAAAATATTAGAAACTATAAGTCATTCCAAGTCATTCCTCTCTCTGGAAAATTCATGGAGTTCAACAGGAAGGGCAAAGTGTGACTGAGGGCCCTAATTGCCTTCTATGACAGAACTGGATGGCTGGTGGGTGAAAGAAGATTGGTAAATGTCATGTCTTGTGCTTAATATGACTTCAGATATCACCTCCCACTGCATTCTCGTTTGGAGGGAGCTGTGGAAGAACAGGCTGTCAAGTAGGTTGAAAATTTGCTGGATCACCTTGTTCAAAGGACAGGGATCAAGGGCTGAGTGTCTGTCAGGCAGCTCATGACGAGAACAGCCAGGGCTAACACCATCCTTCCCCTTCCTCAGTGCCCCACCTGGTGACACAGTGCCCCCTCAGCAAATTTAAGGATGGCACTAAACTAAGAAAATCATCAAAGGGTTTGGGTTGGAAGGGACCTTAAGGACCATCTTGTTCCAACCCTCTGCCATGGGCAGAGACACCTTCCACTATCCCAGGTTGCTCCAAGCCCCGTCCAACCTGGTGTTGAACACTTCCAGGGATGGGAATTCCACAGCTTCTCTGGGAAACCTGTACTAGGGCCTCACCACTGTCACAGCAAAGAATTTCTTCCTAATATCCCATCTAAACCTACTCTGCTGCAGCTTAAAGTTATTTCCCACTGTCCTATCATTGGATGGCCCCTCAATAAACCCCAAAACAACTCCTGCACTAAAAAAGCACTGAACCTGTTCACTGCAGAGATCATGGAAGTGTCAATACTTGACTGGGAGAAGTCATTGGTGACTTGATCTAGTGTTGGCAACAGCCCTGTTTCAGGCAGGAGGCTGCACTAAATGCCTTCCATGAGTGTCCTCCAAGCAACGTTTCTGTGAAATTCTCTGGCAATCCAAGAATAAAATAAAGGCAAGAGCCTTGAAACCCAAAATTTTCTCAAAAACACTAACCTAAGGATAAATTTCACAAGTGTGGTTGGTAATGCTTTTGAATACTCACTTGACATATCATACTATTCGCTGCCTCTATCTTTAAAAGTTTCACTGTTTAGGAATTTTCTAGAACTCAACCTTCAGCATTTTCCACTTTTTATTTAGAGGATGAATTATGAACACCCTCTCCCTATGTCCAGGACATGCCAACCACTTTATGATCTGTCCTGCTTCCCACATCACTCTGGCTCTGCTGACACTTCCTAGCCTTTCTTCCAAAAATTGGTTAAAAATAAATGAGTTTAACTTTGAATAATGATTCCTCCCTTCTATTGAGCTTGGCAGGCTGCTGATTCTATTCTGTATTTGAAGGCTTTGTGCACTAAAAGCTCATGTGGTTTTTTGTTTCTTTATTTTTCTTTTTCTTCAGTTATGTCACAGAATCACAGAATCTCTGAGGTTGGAAAAGACCTTTAAAATCATGAAGTCCAACAATCAACCCAGCAGCACCACTTTCAGCACTGAACCATGGCCTCAAGTGCATGTTTTTTGAACACCTCCAGGGATGGTGACTCCACCACTTTTCTGGGCAGCCTGTTCCAATCCTTTTACAACCCTTCAGATGAAATATTCTTCCTAATATCCAATCTAAACCCTGGAATAACTTGAGGCCTTTTCCTCTCATCCTGTCCCTTGTTTTCTGGGAGCAGAGCCCGACCCCCACCTGGCTCCATCTTCCCATCAGGGAGCTGCAGAGAGTGAGAAGGTCCCCCATGAGCCTCCTTTTCTCCAGGCTGAGCCCCTTTCCCAGCTCCCTCAGCCACTCCTGGTTCTCCAGACCCTTCCCCAGCTCTGTCCCCTTTTTTGGACACGCTCCAGCCCCTCAAAGTCTTTCTTGCAGTGAGGGGCCCAAAAATACCAGCTTGTCTAAGAAGAGATTTTATCTCTGGCTAAGAACTTTGTTTACTTCTTATTTCCCTATGACCAAGGACCAACAGCAGTACTCATCCCGTGGAAGTCAGTGTGAGTTTTGTCATATGCAAACGATGACATATTGTGAAGCCAATTGACTTTAATACACTGCCTGCAATTTCAAGCATTTCTAATGAATTTTTACTCTGTTATTAAAAGTAATTAAGCAGACAATAGATCACTTCTCTTTCTACTGTATAGGAATGAGCATCTGCCAGGAGCGTTTTAACATTTCCATGGTTTAAAGCACCAGTGGCCACAGAGGAAAATACACCCTTTTCAACCAAGCCTTTAATGATTCTATAGATTGAAAATTGAGCTAGCATATCACCCGAAACATGCAATGCTTTTATTCTGCCAAGATATGTTATTTAACAATGGGTGAATTTTTCAGAAGAACTCGTTCTAATTTGTTCTTTCAAACTAACGACCCATAGGGATGATTGTAGATACAATTGTGGCACACAAGTTGCTCCTGTCAAAATGAGAACGTGTAATTTTCTTCACATCTTCATTAGGGAAAACATTTCAAGTATTAAGGCCCTGTATAAAAATTGTTTATATGTTGCTTTGTTTTCCTGTTACCTTACTTGTGATGGTCAAGTAAGGAGAATTTTCTCAGTCATAGAATCATGGAACCATTAAGGTTGGAAAAGACTTTTAAGATCATCAAGTACAGACATCAACCCAGCACCATCACCATGTTCACCACTGAATTGTGTCCTCAAGGGCCACACCCACACATTTCTTGAACACGTCCAGGGATGGTGAATCCACCACTTCTCTGGACAGGCTGTGCCAATACTTTACAACCCTTTCAATAAGAGCACAAAAAAAAAAAATCATAATATTTTATCTAAACCTCTCCTGGAGCAACTTGAGGCCATTTCCTCTCATCTTGTCACTTGTTCCCTGGGAGAAGAGACCAACCTGGATACACCCTCCTGTCAGGGAGTTGCAGAGAGCAGTAAGGTCCACCTGAGCCTCTTTCTTCTCCAGGCTGAGCCCCACCCCCAACTTCTTCAGCTGCTCTTCACCAGACTTGTGCTCCAGACCCTTCCCCAGCTTTGCTGCCCTTCATAAATTACTCATCTCAGAGCTTCTATGCAGATTTTCTCCAATATTTGAGCCAAGATCATTTCTTGATGTAGTTCAGAGATGTTCCTGCTGATTCAGGCTGGAGTCGGACACATCTCATGCTGCATTCACACTGGAGTGACGGGGGATGGCTGCTCCCAGGGACGGGACCCATCAGAAAGATCTCACCATCACCTCTGGAGGCTTTAACCCACAGACAACCTCACTGCAGCTTTGCCAAGAGACTGATCTGCACCTCTGGTGAGCATCTGCTGCCTGCCGAGCTGCTAATGGACCTTTCACAGATCTGCTTCCTTGCATGCAATTTCTCTACTTGAGTAAAAAGTGAAAAGGCAGAGTTTTATGGGGTAATAGCACATTTTGACAGGCAAAGTCCATTATTTTTATTTCAAGTGTGCAGTTCAGGACTGCTGAGGGCAACATGAATGGACTTTTCTTAAAACTAATTTGTCCAGGCTCATTTTTGTTAAAAGGTTTCTCAAGGCAGGTTTTGCACTGAAAAGTGCCATAAACAGCCACTCTGCTTCAGTTCTGTCCTGCAAAAATGTGGTTGATTGTTAAGCTGATCTTTCACTTACCTAGAAGAAATGGATGAAATAGAAGGTGTCCCTGCCCATGGCAGGGGGACTGGAGCTAGATGATCTTTAAGTTTTCTTCCAACCCAAACCATTCTGTGATTCCATGATTATTTCAACAAAGGGAGAGCTTGTTGTCTTTAGGTCTTTCAGCAATAAGGGATAAACCTTGGAAAACAGGATGGTTAGTCAAGTTCAAGTCTTTTCCCTAACTAAATACTCCCAAGATCTGCAACGTCTTTTATTCTCAAATATCATCTGTCTTGGAGGACTAGAAGAAGGCTCACAGCCTGTGTGATGTTCTGTACCCACATGTTTCTCACCAGAGTCCCACCTCAGGGGGCATTCCATCGTTGGAAATACAGAATCCCAGAATCCCAGAATGGTTTGGATTGGAAGGCGTCTGGAAGACCATCTTGTTCCAACCCCCTGCCAAGGGCAGGGACACCTTCCACTATCCCAGGCTGCTCAGAGCTCCATCCAACCTGGCCTTGAACACTTCCAGGGATGGGGCAGCCACAGCTTCTCTGGGCAACCTGTGCCAGGCCCCCACCACCCTCACAGGATAGAATTTCTTCCTAATATCCAATCTAAACCTACTCCCTTTCAACTTAAAGCCATTTCCCTTTTCCTATCATGCCCTTGATAGAAGTCCCTTTCCAGCTTTCTAGGAGCCCCTTTAGGTACTGAAACGCTCCAATGAGGTCTCTCTGGAGCCTTCTTATCTCCAGTTCGAACAATCCCAATCCCCTCAGCTTAGCTCTTTTCTTTTCTTTTCTTTTCTTTTCTTTTCTTTTCTTTTCTNTTCTTTTTCTTTTTCTTTTTCTTTTTCTTTTTCTTTTTCTTTTTCTTTTTCTTTTTCTTTTTCTTTTTCTTTTTCTTTTTCTTTTTCTTTTTCTTTTTCTTTTTCTTTTTCTTTTTCTTTTTCTTTTTCTTTTTCTTTTTCTTTTTCTTTTTCTTTTTCTTTTTCTTTTTCTTTTTCTTTTTCTTTTTCTTTTTCTTTTTCTTTTTCTTTTTCTTTTTCTTTTTCTTTTTCTTTTTCTTTTTCTTTTTCTTTTTCTTTTTCTTTTTCTTTTTCTTTTTCTTTTTCTTTTTCTTTTTCTTTTTCTTTTTCTTTTTCTTTTTCTTTTTCTTTTTCTTTTTCTTTTTCTTTTTCTTTTTCTTTTTCTTTTTCTTTTTCTTTTTCTTTTTCTTTTTCTTTTCTCTCATAGGAGAGGTGTTCCCTCCAATCATCTTTGTGGCCCTGACCACCAGAGTTCACTGCTCCTTTGGGAGAGCTCTGAGGATGCAGAACCTCCTTAAACACTCCTGTTGAGCAGTAGATTCCCACAGATCCTTTGAAGCACCAGAAAAGCCAAGGAGAATCAGGAAAGCCAAGGAGCCTCTCAGCAAGGCACTAATCCCCAGCTGCAGCCCTGGTTGTGCCTGTCTCAGTAGCTCCTGCTCTGTTTGGGAGCCCCTGGCTCCAGTGGGAGTGGGATGAGATCATCTGTGTGTCCTTTGCCATATTCCAGAGTGCCTTGCAGACCACCTGCACTCATTGCCAAGTTCCTCCAGTGACTGATCTGTAGAGGGAGGCACCAAGGAACCCTGGAGCGACCAGAAACATTTGTGATTTTCATCCAACAGGACTAAAACCCTCTGATAAAAAAACCAACAAAGATAAACATTCTTTTTCAATTTCTGTTTTTCAGCTTTTAGATCAATTCAGGTCCCACCTTCCAGCCTCTTTTCCCCAAAACTGAAATTACTGTTTGTGTTTTTATTTTATTCAATAGAAGCTGAGGCTTGTATGTAATAATTTGTTCTTGAATCTCACAAGAGGCAGGATTTTATTGCGACACTTGGCAATGTTTTAATAATAAAAGCCCCTGTGTTCAATGGGGTTTGGATCTGATTCACAAATAGGATGGAGAATGTGAACACTTAAATAACAGAACATCTAAACTTTTAGTATATTAATAATATAACTGGCTCAAATGAGCTGATAAACAGTAGTTTGGTACTTGTTTTTCTAATCAGTATATAAATATATTTTTGAAAAAAAGATAAAATCTGAATGACTTCTTCATACTGCAGCTAATTAATATTGTAGGTGGAATGGGTTGGCTTGGCTTCATGTTTTTTTTCCTCCCTCTGTCAACAAACCAGCTCATATGCCAACTATGATTCCCTCTAACAAACTAAAATAGAAGCAAATACATTGATATCATAAACTATTCTGTTCTGAACACGTATCATATAGCCTTTCATCTGGGGGGATTTAATACCTCTCATATACAAAAGATCACTCAAATAACCTAAACATTTTCATTTGAATGTCTCGTGTAGTTGGTGACTGAATGTGCCATTCTGAACATTCCTGAACCTCAAATTGGGATGGAAATTCCTCATTTTGAATAAAAGGGATCCAACAGGTTGTTGTTGTGGTGGTAGCACCTGGATTTGGACAGGTCTTTCCTGGGTCAAGATTTTCACAGCCAAGTGAAGTGACCGTGAGTGAATCCAAGCAGGGCAATGGAAGGTTTAACGTGTGAGGCATAGAGCCTGGCAGAAATGTGCAATCACACCCCAGATAAAGCTGATATCCATGTGGGAAATAATCATGATGAGAAATAAAAATATTGTCAGGCGCTAAAAAAGCCATGTTTTTGCAGGAGGGAATCGATCTGATGGTAACATTTAAGATCAGCAAATACTGCACGAGCAGAGAGACAATGTGAGTTACAAAGATGAAACTACGTGTTTCACAAGGTTTTTTTTTCCTAACTGATATCATCTTACCACTGAATAAGTCATTCTGATATACATCAATGCCTATCTGTGCTCTCTAAAATGAAAATTTTCTAGAAACCCCTAAGAGATTGACATCTTGTAAAAAAAAAAAAAAAAAGAAAGGGAAAAAGGAATTTCAAGCATAAGTTCAGTTTCCTTTGGATTTCCAGGCAACTAATTAACTCACATGGAAAATGGGAACCTGGACTGGAGGGCCAAAAGTGACTGAATAGTGTGATAACACTTATTAATATGAGCGAAGGCCAGTGGCACAATAGGATAACCTTAAACTAAAGAGACCTTTGTTTTTTATTGCATTTGACCACTGCAGCTTCAAAATTCTTTTTTTTTTTTTTTCCTTGATTTAAGTTTTCCTGAGCAGTTTAAATATGAAATTGCTATGGCAGGGGGATTGCAAATAGAGGATCTTTAAGGCCTCTTCCAACCTAAACCATTCTAGGATCTTGTGATTCTATAAAATAAGTGACTGGCCTTTTATTTGGTGACCTCAGATGACAGAGGGGGTGTTAAAAATAAAAAACAAAATCAGGATGACAGTGATTGAATTGTCACGAAATGGCATGAAATTCTCTTTGCTGGAGTTGTAAAGATGAAGATGAGTTTGGGACAGCATTTTTGGATGGCTGTGTAGCACTACACTGAACTGTCTGGGAACGTCCTCAGACAGCAGAACATGATCCATCTATCTCAGCAAAATGCTGGAGAGGCCCTTGGCGTGCCTTTGGGGCTCTCCAAATCCCTCCCAGCCCCTACTCCAGCGTCAGCGTGTTCCAGGGTTCAGGCCCACTTGGCATTTTGCATCTAAACAAGTCCCCAGCATGGAGGCAGCTCAGGAGGTGCCAGTTGCCCTCATTGCACGGGAAATTTTCCAAGTATATTTAATTTTCAAGCACAGACAGAGTCTCCCAGAAAAAAGAGCACATTGCATCTGCAGCCTCTGCCTCTGCAAGCCAATGGGAATTTCTGCTCTCCCTTTGCTGGCTGCAAACATCTGCAAGGGGCCCTAATTCAGGAGAGCCTCTGTTTATGTGCAGTGTTAAACCACAGCCCACAGCTCGTACGGGTTAAAGCCCTCAGGCATTACCCAATTTTTTTCCACATATTAATGCAACTTGAATTATTTTTCCCCCCTGCAAGAGCTGACAGCAAAACTTGAGGTGTGAGAATTGTGGAATGGTTTGGGTTGGAAAGGAATTTGAAGGCCATCTCTTTCCAAACCCCCAGCCATGGGCAGGGACAACTTCCACTAGACCAGGTTGTTCCAAAAATTGTCTAATCTGGGTATAAACACTTTCAGGGATGAGGCAGCCACAGCTTCTCTGGGCAACCTGTGCCAGGGCCTCACCACCTGCTTCTGGGTGCCGTTCTGGCTAGCTCAGTGTCCCGGCACCCAGCATTCTCTGCCTGCCCAGCAGAAGCTGGATGGAGACCGATCTCAGCGTGGGAGGACGGGCGAATCCCCGGATGGGTTCGCCTCGACCCCCGATGGCTATAGCGTGGGAAGGAGGCAAGGAAAAAGGCGGAGGGGGTCTCCGTGGGGTCAAAGGGTTTATTGAGCATGGTAGAAACCACGGAGCAATCCACCAGCCACGTGGTGTGGGGGCCGTTTCGTACCCCGACAGCACGGGCGTGGAAAACACACAGCAGCCAGTAAAACTGAAACAGGGGATGTAACCAGGGTGGGGAGCAGGAATTATAGCAAATGGGGTAAGGGGTAGGTGGGGAGAACAGAAGCCAATGGTGAGGCCCGATTCATAGCTTTTGGGGTGTTCCCTGTAATTTCAGGGGTTCTGCAGCTGTAGGAGCCTTAAACCAGAGGACTTTATGGTCCCCTTGGTTCGGCTGATGATGGCTCACTGCAACAACCACCCTCACAGGGATGAATTTCTTCCTAATATCCCATCTAAACCCACTCTCTGTCAGTTCGAAGCCATTCTCCCTTGTCCTGTGACTCCAGGCTCTTGTAAATAGTCCTTCTCCATCTTTCTTGCAGGCTCCCTTGAGATACTGGAAGGACACAATGAGGTACTGCAAAGCCTTCTCTTTCCCAGGTTGAAAAAACTCAGTTCTCTCAGCCTTTCCTCATAGGAGAGCTTCCCCATCCCTTTAATCACCTTGGGCCTCCTCTGGAGTTGCTCCAACAGCTCCATGTCCTTCAGCCAGCTGAGGATGGTGGGCACAAGGGGCACTTGCAGCCATACCTCCTATTTTACTTATATGACTGATTTATTTATTTTACTTGCTTTACTTAATTTACTAATTTTACTTATTTAATTTCCCTGCTGTGTCGCAATTACAAAGGGTCAAATCCCAACACTACACTGAGGTTGAGCAGGACTTTAATTATTTCCATAAGACTTCTAGGAACAAAAAGCACCATTCAATGGATTGCTGCATGCAGCTAAAATGAAGCACAGGTACGTCTGACCCAGGGCAGTGATACCGAAGACATCTTCAGAAGCAGACCATCAGCTTTATGAGAGCCCAAGGCTGTAGCTTCCATCCTGGCAGAGCCCTGGACATGGCAGCTGTGACTCACACACACAGTGGGTTACAGGGCCTCCTCCGAAAATAGAAGCTGAGGTCTCCCAGGCTGCAGTGGTAACCCGCCCAAGCTAATGAGGCAGATTTGCTCGGCGTGTGTAACATTTCTTGTTCTGTGATTAAAGGAATGATTCGGCAGTAAATGTGCTGTGAATGAGCTGACAAGACTCTGAACCAACCAGCAAATGACTGCAATATGCCGTTTTTATTAGAGCATGCGTCAGCCAGCAATATTTATTTAGAAGTGGATTTCCAAGGGATGTAATGGACCTAAAGGTCGTCGTCTCCCGAAGCTTTTGGACTTTTTAATATTGAGCTATCCTTCTTTTCTAGAGTAGATAAGTAACTTCTCTGCTTCACTCTTCTTCCCAAATTCCCTTGGAAGTTATTTTGTTCTCGTCTGGCTGTTTGCATTGGTTAAAAGAAAGGAGGCTGGAGGTGGTGTGTGTTTGTTTTTCTTCCCACAGCTTCAAAAATAGAGACTTTGGGCATAGAAGCAGCAAAGAACAAGGCTGAAAGCAATTTTCTGGGGCTTTTCACCTTCTCAGGTACATTCTTTGTCCCGAAATCGTGAACCTCTGTCCTAACCCCCTCCTCTGCACCAAGGCAGAATCAAGGACACCTACACCACTCCACAGCTTGTTTGCCTCGGGTCTCCTGGTAAACATCCAAGGAGTTTTCACAGCCTCTCCAGACAACATTCACTCTTCATTTTCTTTTATGGCATTTAATTTCTTTTCTTTGCTAGAAGTGGAACAGATTTCATGTTGTTTTAGTCACCAAGGGCACAGAACTATTGATCTCCATAGCCTCCCTCTCCTTTGTTGGAAGAACACACACCTGGCTTCCTTTAGGTTTCTCTTTTCTAGGCTAAACAAACCCAACTGTTTCACTTTCTCTTCACATGTTGTTTTCACATCCTCTTCTCATTTTCACTGTTATTCTCCAGAGGTTTTTCAGTACCTGTGGACTCTCTACTTGTACTGTGCCTTTTCAGCCACTGCTGAAATTCATCAGCTTACTGAAGTCTGTGGCTTTTCTATTATCCAGTGAAAGGAGCAAAAAAGGCATACTGACCTCCAGGGAATTCTGAAGCTTAACTCCTAGAAATCAGCTCTAAGGAACGAGAAGATAATTCCACCTCACTGGCCCAACTGAGCTGGAAGGGACACACATGGGTCATCGAGTCCAGCTCCTGGCCCTGCACAGGACAGCCCCAAGAACCCCACCATGGGCCCGAGAGTGTTATCCAAACACTTCTTGAACTCTGGCAGTCTTGATGCCGTGACCACTTCCCTGGGGAGCAAGGACATCTCAGGAACTGAGATGGTGGAGAAAAGAACACCCAAACTCCCTAGAAATCAAGTTTTCCCATCTGCTTATCTCAAGAGTCTTGGGGAAATTCTTGGCCCCTCTCCAAGAGGAAGCAAAGCAAAGCTGAGATGTGGGCAGAGTTCTCCAGCCCAGGGATGGACAGTGTCCAGTGTCCATCGTGATGGTCTGGCTCTCCCAGTGCCCTCTGTGCTCCGTGAGTGGGATGTAAATTCTGACCCTCCTCCTGCGTCTGCCCTTCAAGGTCTCTGTGTAGAGACTTTTTTTGGCTTGAGGAAGGTCTCCTTTGCTGAGGGACTCACAGGATTTACTAAGCCAAGGACCTGTGGTCTTTGGTGGGTCTCATGTGAAATGGAACAGTCATCTGGGCCACCAGGTCAGCTAATGCAAGGAATTATTCTGCATTTTGATGATCAGGTCCATATCTGCACCGAGACAGGGATATCAGTCTCAATGGCACCTGTCCAAATTTTAAGGGTCTCTGCTTGGCAGCAGCAAAATTTGGGTGGAAAATAGAGTTACTTGGCACCCCAGCCCAGATCCACTTCTGCTTCTAGACTGAGGAGGCAGCCTACAATCCATGGGAGAAAAAGTTGTTGCTTTGGCCATTTGAAGGACTTTAATGGGGAAAAGCCAACTACAATCCCATCCCGCCACTGCCAAATGCAGCCGTGCCTGTGTCCATTGCCCCCATGCTAACAGAAGCCTTCTCTCACAGTGGGTTCAGGCAAGCTGGAATGTGAGGAAATGAGGATTTTTTTCTTAGCAATCCAGGTTTAGAAGAAATCCTTAGGGGAATAAAATAAAATGGTGGGGACAAAAATAGAAGACAATTTTTTTTTTTTTTTTCCAAGCCAGGCATCTTTTCTAGAACATCCTGTTTGGTACTGCCTTTGAGATACAGCAGAGGAGGATATAACCCTCCAGTTAAAGCCCTGAATATGTTTTGCTGGTTGCTGGCTCAAGCCCACCCCTTGTATTCAGTGTCTTTTTTTGAGCTATTACAATTTATGTAAGAGGAGGTCAGTTTAAGAAGGAAGATTTTCAAATCCCATCCCTGCCTCGAGGAAAAAAGGAAAAACAACAACCAAGAAAAAATAAACAATGCAAAAGAACTTGACAAAAAACCATGAGTGGCATGAAGATTTTCTTTAGCCATCTGGAAAGAACAAAAAAAAATCAGGTGTGCCAGGTGTTCTAAGGTATCAATCTAGCATGATGCTATTTACAGCAGTGAAGACAGTCTTCCTAAAACTTCTCTCAGATGCTGACACTGAGCAACATTAAGAAAATTCCTTCCCCAGATAATTTTTCTTTGATTTCCTCCAACCTGACACAATATTTCTTCTTATTAAGTGCCTCAGAAGTGAGTATCATTATCCAGGTAAAGTCAGCCTAGAGGTATGGAGGGGAGGAATAGCTGTTCATGGAGCTGTTCATACAGGCAGTGAACCACGATGGAGACGTAGAGTGCCAAAGTCTGAGATATTTATTATTCTTCTAATTAAATCCAGCTATGCTCTGCAGATACCATTTGCTTCCTCTGATTACTGGACACAGATTTGTGTCACAGGCATTGGGCAGCACTAAGTGGGGTTGGTTTCCAGCACAGCCACCTAAGCCAGCGGGGAACATCTGGATCATGAAAGTTTTACGGAGATAAAGATCATGAAAAGTGACAGAGTTGGAAAATAAGTGTGCATCCCAAATTCAGAGATGACAGGCCCTAGTTCACTGCAGAGGACACCAAGGCTGTGATTCACAGAGATGTAGGGATTTAACCCCCTTCTCTCCACACAGCACACAACAGTGGGGCTACTCAGGTCTAGAGGTTACGGAGGTAGTACAAGTGAGGGGCAAAAAAAAATAAAAAAGAGAAAAAAAAGAGAAAAAACACCACATTTTTAGGAGTTAGCCATAAAATGTCTTTTTAATACATTGGGGTGTATCTGCATCTGGTATAAAACTCCTGTTGATTCATTAATGGCTTCACTAATGGTTTTAAAGTGAAAGACGGTAAGTGTAGCTCAGATATTAGGAAGAAATTCTTCCCTGTGAGGGTGGTGAGGCCCTGGCAGAGGCTGCCCAGAGCTGTGGTTGCCCCATCCCTGGAAGTGTCCAAGGCCAGGCTGGATGGGGCTTGGAGCAACCTGGGACAGTGGAAGGCGTCCCTGCCCATGGCAGGAGGTCGGAACAAGATGATCTAGAAGATCTCTTCCAACCCCAAACATTCTATGATTCTATGATTAACTCTTAATAAGAAGCAACACTTACGTGATGTCCATCAGTCACAACCTGACCACCGAGCTCTCAAATGCTTCTCCTGATTTTTATGGCAATTCCCACAAAATCCTTTCCCTGAAACAAGAGCCAGATTGCAAGTTCAAGAGGTTGGTTTCTTTTTGGGAAACTTGGACTGAGCTGTGAACTTTTAATGGCAATCTAGAAACGACCTAAAAGTGGAGCTGATAAGATTGCTGTTCTGGGAAAACTTCCTACTCGCCTTATAATTACAAAAAAGCCCAAGGAAAGCACAATTGAAGTCAAGCACTTCTGCCCCCTTACGGAGCACGGACGACACTGTTATTACAATGAAAGATGAAGTCTTAAGCTTTCCAGCAAACATATAATAAATCAATGTCCCTTCCCTTGTTTTAATTTCTCACACAAAATTTATGAACCTGTTTATTTAGAGTGTTTATTTAGAGGTCTGGTATGCAGGCTACTCTTGGCACAGTAAGAGAGCTTTCTCTGAATGGATTCTCAGAAGCTGCTTTGATTTGGCTTTATTTTGACAATTTAAATTTAAGAATCCATCACTGCCTTCCAATGATCAGCTCAAAGTTACCAAGGCCACAGGCATGTTTTGTGTTGGACTCAATTCTGCTGCAGCATCAAGTCTGAACTACACCTGATTCCACGAATGGAAAAATCTCTCCTTTCTTCACCGCATCCCTCTGTTCCTTCATTAAATCTCAGTCCTCTGTTGGTCTTGATCTCCTCCCTACCCTCTGCTCTTTATTTCTCCTCTTCTGCTGGGAATTCTTGGCTTGCAACCAGGTGCCACGTTGGAGTTGAACCATGAGAAAACAGAGTTGAGCTCTTCAAGTCCTCTCACCAAAGAGCATCCCTCTGCTTGACTCACCAAAATGAGAACAAATATAGATGTGCGGACAGTTTTTGAATCATTTTTGAATTTCTATCATTCCCTTTCAGTTACTAAAACTCTGTAATAGTGGCTCTCAGCCTTTTCTGTATCACGAATATTCCTTGCTTACACACACCATGGATACCAGCAAGGGCTGTCCTCTCCCGTCACTATGGGAATACAAGGGAGTTATGACGGTTTTCTCCTCCACAAACCTTTTTCTCCAAACAAGGGCTGATATTCCTCATTGTTTCCAGCCCGAGTGTTCACCGGATCACTTCTTTTCATATGACATGTCCCAAATACAGGCAGACTTTAATATCACCAACTGTCACTTGAGTGTGGGCTTCTGAAAAAAAAAAAATTGATCGTATCTAAATAAGAAGTTACATTTATTATTTTTCCTTTTAGCATTTTCCTTTTTTGCAGTCCACGTTAAAAATACATCCTGCTTTTCTGACTGCTCCATAAACCCTTCTCAGATCTTCCCAGGATAACTGTGCTGTCACTCCCCCTCTTCACTCCCCCATGGCTGTGTCTGTCAGGTCACAGTGACCTGGCATCACCCAGCTTGCAGCAGCTACAAGAGAGATAATTTCCCTCAAGATGCCCCTGGTAACAGGGCAGAGTATTTGTTAAAATGATTCCAAAGGTGACACTTTGATCCCTGTAATGGGGGAAAGCCTCTCTCCTTGCTCTCTCACAGCTGATCCCACATAAGGAGGACTCCTTGACTGGGATGAACTGTCAAGAGCAAGGAACAACACATTTCTCTTAACTAACCTGTGGAATACATCTGTGATGTGGATAAGACACTGCAGCGTAAGGAGATATACACTTAAATCATCTAAAACAGAAAAAGAAGTTTCTTTTATAAAATTCTCTGTTATTGTTCATTATTTTACTGTTGAGGAAACTTTCAGAGCCTTAAAGAAATGCATTTTCCCCTCATCGTTGCAGGGATTTTTGCAGTTTCAGGAGGGCAATGCGGCGGTTGTATGTGGTTCTAGGTGAGACATTTAACCTTCTACCGTATTTCACTCACTCAGTAAACTGTGTAAATTATCCTCTACAAGAACGAGAGTGCAATGTCACTGCTGAGTAAGGTGTCCTGCCTGGTTCTGAACATTTCCTCTGGATACACGGCGTGAGCGAGCATGTAAATGGTTTTGTGCAAGTACAGCAGGTTGGCCTTGTGCTGAGCAACTTCGCGTTCTGCTGAAACATTTACTCAGAGGGGCTGTGAAAGGACAGCTCGATAAGGACATGTCCTTCCCTCTTGTTGCAGAAATGTCCTCCAGTTGCAACTGCAGTCCTGTAATGCTTAGATTCGATCCAGCAGGTAGAAATACAAAGTACAAATGAGAGATTTCTTTTTCCTTCCTTACATTGGCCTGCTCATTAATGATAAAATCATGGAATGGTTTGGGTGGGGAGGGACATTAAAGGTCATCTAGGTCCAGCCCCTGACCCCCTGCCATGGTTAGGGACACCTTCCACTATCCCAGGTTGCTCCAAGCCCCATCCAACCTGGCCTTGGACACTGCCAGGGATGGGGCAGCCACAGCTTCTCTGGACAGCCTCACCACCCTCCCAGGGAAGAATTAATTCCTTAAATCTGTATCTACTCTCCTTCATTGTAAAGTCATTCGCCCTTGTCCTGTCACTCCATGCCCTTGTGAAAAATCCCTCTCAAACTTTCTTGGAGCCCCTTTAGGTACCAGGCACGGCTCCAAGGTCTGCCTGGAACCTTCTCTTCTCCAGACTGAACAACCTCAACTCTCTCAGCCTGTCTTCATAGCAGAGGTGCTCCAGACCTCATGGCCTCCTCTGGACTTGCTCCAGCAGATCCACATCCTTCTTATTGTGGACCCAAGGGCTGAATGCTGTTCTCCAGATGTGGTCTCAGGAGAGATCAGTACAGGGACAGATTTCTCCCCTCACCTGCTGCCCACACTGCTTTGGAAGCAGCCCAGGACAGGGTTGACTTTCTGGGCTGCAGGTGCCAGGTCATGTTGAGATTCTCATTAACCAAGATCCCCAAGCTGTTTTCCTTCCGAGCAGCTTTGACATCCTTGCTCATTTTTGACCTGATGGTAGTGTTTAAACTAGAATAGGAAGCACTCTGGGCTACCATGTTCCTCTATATAGAAAAAGATTCTCGAGAGTGTGGCTCAGCTCATTTAACCTCAGGGTTATCTCCTCTACCTAAAGATCAGGAGAACCCTTCATGCTGGGAACCAACAGCAGAGCTCAAAGTCTCACTCAAGACTCATCTAAGATGGGCTTGCACCATGCAACAGAGAACAACGAAAAGGCCCCAGGTCTGCCAGAGTCCAGGAAACATTTGGACAATGCTCTCAGGAACAGGGTGTGATTCTTGGGGTGGCCTGTGCAGGGCCAGGAGCTGGACTCAGTGATCCTTGTGGGTCCCTTCCAACTCAGGATATTCCGTGATTCTGTGATTCCATCAGAGACACAGAACTGTCAGGGCAGCGTCATCCCAGTTTGGGACTGAAGGTGACACAGCTGAGCTCAGAGTATCCAGGCTTTTTCCGGGCAGTCAAAACCCATTCTGTACAACGGCTGGTGACATCTTCCAGTTTCTACCACATAAATCTGCCTGTAAGTAAGGTCTTTCGTTTCCATTATTGGCATTAGGACACTGTCCCAGACCCTTCCATCTTAATTCTTAAGACTTTCCAGACTAAATAAGCCCATGTCCAATATATAACAATTTATTCTTGCATCACTCCTGCACCAGTCTTGCATAAGGGCTCTGAACATCCTGATTTGTGGGTGGCACCCCTGTCCACGGGTGGGGTTTGGAACTTTAACATCACTTCCAACCCAAGCCTGTCTATGATTATATGGTTCTATAATCACAGTTCTCCGTCTGCTTAAAGAATCCTTCTCTGTTCCTGGGGTTCACTTATATTAAAGAATAATCATATTCCATCAGAGCTGCCCCTATCCCAGGCCGTATAAAGCAAAAACACTCCTAGGTTTTCCTACGTGGTAACCTCTCCATGCCACTGATCCTTCAGCACCAGCTTGAAGTCACATTTGCTGTTTGTGGGAGCCAAGGATTTTGTACCCTGTTCTGTCAGAGGCCTCATTTCAGTCTCACTGGAGACCTCTCCTGAGAACCCCTCAGCTGAGGCAGCCCTGGGATGTTTGCTTTTCCAGGGCTGTATCGTTCTGTGATCAGCAAACACAACGTGCCCTTTTTACTCCCTCATTTTCCACTGCTCCAGCTTTAGAGCCGATTCTCTTGTTATTAATCCCCACACACACGACCTTACTCTTTGTCCCATTATATTTTTCAGTTCTCCATCCAATTCACCTCACTAATACACCAGTCCTCTCCTGAATTGCCTGTACCTCCCAGCTTTGTGCTGTCTACAAAAGTCATTAGTAAAGCTCTATTTTTTAAGGCAGGGTCACCAATGGCAACATTAAATAAGATTAGTCTGAAGACAGAGCATTGTGAAACTCCACTAAAAACTGCCCTGCAAACTACAAGTTCTCTCTTCAGAATCCCAGGTCATTTCTCTTTAGTAGTTACTTACCACATTAGTATTTTGGAAATGATCCACATTTTCTCCAGTTAATAATATCCCATGTGGCACAATATTGATATTCATTGAAGTCTAAGTGGATTATGTCTAAAGCATTTTTCTCATCCATAAGAATTGGTTATCCTTTTTAAGGAAAGATATCAGACACAAACAGCCTTTGATAAATCTGTATTCCCTCCCATCTTGATTTATTTTCACCTCCTTTGGTCGTTCCTTTTCTTTAATTATTCATTCATTTTTGTTTTCGGGAAGATTTATTCTAAAGCTTGCACATTTCTGGGGCTGGGTGGTTGCTTTTCTGCACTCATATATGGACGCTATATTTATTATTTGACACACAGATGGAGCCACCCCCAACTTCATACATTTATTAAAGAGCTTTGAGATGGAGCACTGATTTCCTGAGCCAGCTCTTTCAAATATCAAGGATGCTGATTACCCGGCTCTGTATCTCCTCCCTTCTCCCTGGCTAAATGAAACTAGTTTAGAGAGTTTTGTTTCCACTTTGGTAATAGAAATTTCCATGTCCATAGTCCTCTTCCCATTAATCATTTTGTCTTCCCTTAGCAGGTTCCACAGCAGAGTCCTTACAGAAAACAGCTGAAGTAGACCTTAAACTGCAGGGTCATATTTCCATTATCTTCAGTGTCTGTCCTGTATTTCTTATCCCACATTTTCTTTCTGTTTTCATGTTTAAGTGCTGAAGAATCCTTGCTCTGTATTTTAATTTTCCTTGTGAGGATTAATCTGAATTAACTTTTAGGAATGCTCGTGCTATTCCTGCATTTCTGAACTCTAAAATGCAGCTTCCTCTTCTGAGCTTCTTGCTCTTTGTAAGGTCTCTGCTTAATCCCACTCCTCTATTAAGGTGATTTCAGTTGAAGCAGTTCCCCATTCAAGGAGTCTAATAAATCTCATCTTTGCAAAACACAGGTTGCAAAACACCTGTGGTGGTTTTTGGAGTTTTTTTTCACCTGCCAGGAGGCAGATTTTTACTGACTCTTGAAATTGTTGCCTAAAGGACACACCTCCATCCTCTCCATTATATTATCACTTATATTTCACTAAAGTCTTATTCAAATGTTTAAAACAGAATCATAGAACATCCTGAGTTGGAAGGGACCCAGAAGGATGATCAAGTCCAACTCCTGGCCTTGCACAGGACACACCAAGAATCCCGCCCTGTGCCTAAGAGCGTTGTCCAAACGCTTCTTAAGCTCTGTCAGGCTTGGTGCTGTGACCACTTCTCTGGAGAGCCTGGGAGTTCCATTGCTAAACCACCCTATGGACAAAGAACTTTTTCCTGATATCCAACCTAAACCTCCCCTGACACAACTTCAGGCCATTCGCTCAGGCTCTGTAAGGTCACCAGAGAGAAGAGATCAGTGCCTGCCCCTCCACTGCCCCTCATGAGGAAGCAGCAGACCCCGATGTGGTCTCCCCTCAGACTCCTGTCCTAGTCTGGACAAATTTGGAGGAGAATATCCTCTGATAGAAGCCAGGTTGCAACCACCCCTCCTCCCCCAGGTTCGGGAAAAAATTTCNNNGGAGAGAAAACCTGGGAAGATTTCAGAGTTCTTCTGTAGGTGTGGTCTTTCTCCTCCTTGGAGCTGGGTCGGCGAGGGCCCACCTTCCCCAGGCCTCCGGGAAAAATTCTCCTGATGTGTTCAGATGTTGTTGAAACAGTCCAGAAGAGGAGAACAAAAAAACCAAAATCCTAGGAAAATGAAATTCAACCCTCCGTCTCTTGCTGGGAAAAAGAGCTGAAGAAAAAATTGGCTGAGGGAAAAAAAACCAAGGGTACCGCTGAAGCCGAGGAGTGTATCTCCATGTCCTTGAAACAAGTGCTTTGAAATGTTTTCTGTTTTCTGTCCTTCTCAGGCTCAGTTTAAAGACACAGAAAAGATTGGTGGGCATAGGGTAGCGATAGGGGATACACATCATAAAGTCACCCCAAGACAACTCCCCTTCTCTGAGCTCAACAAGCCAAGTGACCACAGCCACTCTTCACATGGCTTCACCTCCAGACCCTTCACCATCTTCATTGCCAATGAATTATTTCAGTAGCAGGAATCACCTTGAAGACAAAAAGAAAGTGATCACTATTTTTACTAATGAATGTATCACTTTTTATTTGTCCTGAAATAAGTTACCACTGCACCACATAGGATTTTCTAATTATTGAATTTTCCATAACCACGTGAGGCTAGGGTGCCATTCAGAGTTCAGGTTTCATGTCACTCTCACTTGGTCCAGCTCCAGGCTGCTGCTAGAAGTGATTCCCGTCCTTTCTGCTGCCCCCACCTACACAACTGCTCAGCCAAACGTGGGAAGGCACAGGAATGTGCAGCCAGGGCCAGCTGGGAAGTGGAAGGAGCAGGACCAGCTGCGTTTCTGGTGGCAACTCCCACTGAGACCAGAGTGTAACACAGATCAGAACCCTAAGTCAGGGGCATTTAAAACACTCCCAGGCACATGGTGGGATTCTTGGTGTCCTGTGCAGGGCCAGGAGCTGGACTCAATGATCCTTGTGGGTCCCTTCCAACTCAGGATATTCCATGATATTTGAGACTGCCAACAAATGGACCAAGTGGCCCGCATTTAATTCTGTTGTGTTTGAAACTATATCACTTTAAGATTAAGAGGTATGGCTCATTCAAACACCAATTCATTAATATCTTAAGCTAGTGGACTATGAAAAACATTTTCCAAAGTTAATCATTCTCCCTTTTCGGATTTATCATGCTGATGAATGCAGGTATCCTCTCTCCGTTTCTCTGCCCCAGCACGGTGTTATCTCAATGGCCTGCAGGTGTGTAGATTTGTATCTCATTTTATCAAATCTGTCTGAGAAAAATAGAAAGAGTACACTAACTCATTAGACTTAGAGTGCCAGCCTCACTCTGATTTCACATTCTTTAATCAGGCTGATCAATAGACTTCAGCTCCAATCTCCAAACAGATAAATAACTAAGTAAAACAATTTCCAAAAAAAGTTTTATTCTGATGATATGCAAGTAAATGAAAACACTAATTTTGATTTTATAGAAAGCCTTCAGGATACATTATTCAAAAGCACTTTGTGAACTGAAGTGGGAAATTGATCCAGGGATTATTGACTCAGTAGAAGTTCTTCCATTGACTTCACATTAACGCTGGACCAGGACTGGAATGCAGCTGATCCAGCACTGAAGCGCAGCCACGTCTGATCCAGGGTGGAGGTGGTATTCAACAGCATAACAACACCAACTGTTGTGTAAAATTTTGGGACATGTTGTCTTAATGAGTTCTATTGTGATTTGAATTCTTGGTGAAATTTAAACAAGCAGAATAAAACTCTTCAGCTTGTTACCCAGCCTAAGACTAAGACTAACATGTCCTTTCTTAACTATCCTCATCTGTCCTACTGACTGCAAGTGGTCATGGAATAGTTTGGGTTGGCAGGGACCTGAAAGATCCTCTCGTTCCAATCCCTGTGCCATGGGCAGGGACACCTTCCATGAGACCAGGATGCTCCATCCAACCTGGCCTTGGACACTTCCAGGGGTGGGGCAACCACAGCTTCTCTGGGCAGCCTGTGCCAGGGCCTCAAGCACCTTCTCAGGGAAGAATTTCTTCCAAATATCCTGTCTAAACCTGTCCTCCGACAGTGGGAAGCCGTTCCCCCTTGTCCTGTCACTCCAGGCCTTCGTTCAAAATGCCGCTCCAGCCCTTTTGGAGGTCCTTTAGCTGCTGAAGGGTGCTCTAAGGTCACCCCAGAGCCTGGAGGGGTGGGGGAAAGGTGTTTTTAAGATTTGGGTTTATTTCTCATTATCGTACTCTGATTTAATTGGTAACAAATTCAATTAATATTTGCCAAGCTGAGTCTGTTTTGCCCATGATGGTGATTGGTGAGTGTTTACTCCCTGTCCTTATCTCAAACCATGAGTCATTATGTTTTCTCTCCCCTGTCCAGCTGAAGGAGTGACTGAGTGGCTTTGGTGGGCACCTGGTGTCCGTTCAGGGTCAACCCACCACCACAGAGCGCTCCAGGTGGGGTCTCACCGGAGCAGATTGGGAGAATCACCTCCCTCGACCAGCTGGCCACACTGCTTTAGATAGAAGGAACTTTAACTAATTCAGGATCCTGGGATTCCCTGTAATGCAGCATCCTTCTGGCCACAAACTGGAACATCTGTTCAGCTTTGAAGCAGAGAAAGCTTTACCTTGTGGATGCCTCTTTTGCACCATCCAGCCTCTTCCTTGGAGGTCTGCCATCGATGATAGCTTTGAAGCGGCTGAAAAACCAGGATATTTTAAGGAAGTAAATTTAGTAAAGGTGGGGATGAGGCACTGAAAATGCCCAGACACCGCAGCACAGACCCAGGTGAAACGTGCCAGTCTCAGAGCTGTTGTGTGTCCTCCCTCTCCAGTCAGAAGCACTTCACAGACCTGTGCTCATCTCTCCCACTTACAAAACACAAAGAACAAAGCTGTCCTGATGAGAGCAGGGCTTATTTGCACTTAGCATTTATTCCCTTTTCGATAAAGGATGCTCAGGCTGAAAAGAATCAGTGATAAAACCTCTCCTCTGAAACACACTGTTGTAGCTCACTACCATAGTTAGTAAAAGCTCATTTTTCAGAAGAAAGGCAAAGTAGTTTTCCAATCCCTGGGCAATCTATTCAAGAGCAGGGACGAGGCTCAACAACATTACAAAGGGTATCCACCGAGGGAGGTAACCTCTGTTATTTCATCGGACACCCTCTAGGAAAAAGCCCTTCCATATGAGGATTAGGGAAATTCAAGCAAATTCCCTCTTCTTTATCACGTCAGACATGAGTGTTTCGTTTAACCTTAAAGGTCCTCTGCAGTGTATTTTTACACCCTTTTGACACTCTCCCCCAAGAGGTTGCCTAGGATCCCTTCTTTCATGAGCTGCAATGTCATGTTGCTTTTTTGGCTGTTCCTTCATTGGCTTTATGGAGCTTTAGGGCCCTTTTTCCACACAAAAGCACAGCTCTGCCTAGCAGGATAGAAAGCAGCTTTAACCCAGCTGCGTGATTAGCACATTTTTCTAGGACACGGGAATGGTGGATTGGAAACTTCCCAACCTGTGAGACTTGAGTCCAAACCACCCACTTCCTACATGAGGAAGATAATCTCTATTATACTGCAAAAAGGACAGATTTTGCATTACCAGACAGTCAGGACTGTGTCATTGGTGATCATAACATGCACCCGGAACGTGCTTTTGAGATGAGTTTCCCTGGGGTGTTGGAGAAGAGAAACAGAGTCCTGCATCGCATGAAGTGCTGGGAAGGAATTGCTCCGCCCTGCAGAGAGAGCAGCGCCTCTGGACATGCACCGTAGAAAATTTCAGATACCTAACACTTAATGTTTCCTATCCCTGGACTCCCTCTCCCTGGGGGTGTTAAAGACCAGGCTGGATGGGGCTCTGAGGAACCTGGTCTAGTGGAAGGTGTCCCTGCCCATGGAAATGAGATCTTTAAGGCCCCTGTAGAAGCCTAGCAGATAAAGAGGGCTGATGTTTATCTCTCAAACACCAATAGCTGCATAGCAGCAGAGCCAGCCAAGGATTGCTGCGGCTGGAAGAAGGGGCTATAGGGAGCTAGGGCAGCACTTTTTGGGACAAACATCTTTGTTCTGATCCCTGGAGATCAGCACAACTCAGCAAAGCCCAGGCACAGGAATGAGGTTGAGAATTGGTGTAAGGGGGTTCAAGACCATCCAAGATCCTGGAAGCCTCCAACCCATTTCCAGACAGGTCTAGAAGAACAGGCTGTGGATGACAACTGATTTGCATAGAAAGTGAGAAATTTATCTCCAGTGTGGGGAAAAATTATCTATAAAAATGTACCCCCATGAAGCCTGGGCACATGGGCACCCCAGGACTCTGGACACCCCATCAGCTGGATCAACACTGGAGACAGCACTGGTGATTCCTTAATTTTCCTTTTCCCTTATCTTTTCCCTTCTCCTTTCCTTCTCTTTAATTCATCTCTCTTACTTCTCTTCCACTCTACCCATTTATCCAGACCCCACTGTAAGTGCTTACGCAGGAGGTCAGGGAGTAACTTACATAAATTTCTACGCCAAGTGTGCAATTTACTAATAAAACTTTGTAAACTTTGTCTGACTGTTGCTGTTCCTTTTGACCAGGAGCATCTACAAATCTTGAGTGCTCCCTTTCTCTTAAGGATGGGACTTCACAGTTCCTTCCAACACCAAATATTGTAAGACTCTAATAAGAAAAGCATTGGCAATTATGGACACAGGTGCCTAAAAAAACCCCTAAGAAATCTTTTCTCAGACAGTTTTGCAGAGTAACCATCCCAGCCTTCTTCATGAAACAGCACCTAATTGCTAAAATTTCTTAATTTGGATCTAATTTCCAGTGCTAGAAAGCAACCAGAGATCCAATCAATATTGGCAACCTGTACTACAACCACCTTGTTAGCCAAAGTGCTTCGTGTGCGTCTGGGTGATATCTTGTTGTCTGATTTCTTGCTCCCACTATTGCTATATGCAGTCATGACACTGAGAAATTTTAGGAGGAATTTTAGCAACATAAATAAGGGCAAAGGAAAGCATATTTTCCTGGTCACAGACTATCTGCCAGCCATTCAGATGGGAGGGGAGGAGCTGATTTAGGCTGCTAAATTTAATTAAAGCATATGTTCTTGGGCTTTGCAGTGGAGTTTCCTTAAATCTCCCTTATCTTGTCCCCTTCCCAGGTCGTTACAAAATTTAAATCACATGGAAAGGTTCTTGTTTCATTACCATGCAATATTTTTTCTCCACTTCCTCCAGAGAAATCATAGAGAAACCCCCATCAATAAGATATTAAGACCCTTTTCAAGAGGACAGCAACATTAAGATGCTTGGAGGATCTATCAGGAAAGCAGTTATCACTTATTAAAGGTATTAAGAAATAAAGGATGAGGGCATTTATCATTAGAAGACATAGAGGTAGATGGAAGATTAGAAGAGGCACACGATGCCTGTGGTCACAGCCCAAATGGGCATCAATGACACAGGTAAGGGAGGTCCTGTGTATGGAAGCAAAAATTAGGCTCCTAGAAAAGAAATCAAAAGGAAAGTGATGTTCTGTGAAGTGCTTCCTTATCTCTTGCAGGTCCAGGGAGACTGGTGGAGAGGCAGAGTGTGAATGTAAGACAATTTTGGGCTCATATGACATGTGCAGAGTGTCAAAACCCAGTACAGGAGAGACAGAGTTCACCTGAGGCATTATCACTACAAATCAGGGAGGCTGGGAGGGAGCTTTTAGAGTGGGGATTGAGGGAAGCCAAACCAGAGCATATGGTTTGGCATGACATTTCTAAAGATGAAGACACAAACGTAGGTACCTCTCAATGAAGAACAGGTCATGGGAAGTAAATAATCAAAGACAAAATGGAAAACAAAAAGATTGACATTTGCAAAGGTTGTCAATACAGGAGCTAACGTGGCAGTAGGTGTTTTACTATGAAAATGCTGGAAACATCAGAAATGCAGGTGATGGAACTGACCCTTTTGAGCCTGAATAAGAGATGGAAATGCACAGATCAAAAACTTGGTGGAGGGAAAACAATCAAAGGGACACTGTATCAGATAAGCCATATGCTGGCAGGAGAGAGGAAAACACATCAACAAGAATCTCTGTGAACTGAAACTCCAAGCCAAGACGGAACAATGCACCCTTGGGGCAGTAGACCTTCCTACACACCTGTACAGAGGTACTACTGACTGATGCCAAAAAACAAAAAAGGTAGGAATGGCAGGAAGCAGAATCATAAAATCATAGAATGGGTTGGGATATTAAAGGTCATCGCATTTGACCGCCTTGCCATGGGCACGGACTCTTCCCACTATCCCAGGTTGCTCCAAGCCCTGTCCAAGCTGGCCTGGAACACTTCCGGGGATGGGGCAGCCACAGCTTCTCTGGGCAACCTGTGCCAGGGCCTCAACACCTTCACAGGAAGAATTTCTTCCAAACATCCAGTCTAGATGTCTCATCTCTTAGTTTAAAAGAAATACTCCTCCTTCTGTCACAATAGGCCCTGGTAAAGTCTTTCCTATGAGCTCCCTTTAGGTACTGGAAAGGGCTCCAAGGTCTCCCTTCGTTGCTCAGTTGGGCTGAACAATCCCAACTCTCTCAACCTGTGTCTACAGCAGAGGTGCTCCAGTTCTCTGGGCATCTTCATCTCCTCCTCTGGACTTGTTCCAACAGGTCCACATCCTTCTTATCTCAGGGACCCCAGAGCTGGAAGCAGAAGTCCAGGCAGGGTCTCACCAGAGCAGGGTAGATGGCCAGAATCCACCTGTTGACATGCCAGCCACACTTCTGCTGCAGCCCAGGACACAGCTTCTCATCCACCAGCATTCCGGGTGATTTCAGTCCCCTCCATGGAGACTGAGCAAAGGTCACATCTGAGTCTGAAACAGCAGCTGGTGACTGATCCCAGAAGAAGATAAGTAACCCCCGGGTTGCTATAAAAATCTAGTTCAAAATCTCATCATGAAGTCAGCAACCTGCAGCAGATTCCATGATGTGCCTTGCATCAACATCCCAACGGGAACAAAGGGGCTGAGCATCCACCAAAGCTCTGTTCAAATCCAGCAGCAGGACTGGGTAGAAATAAGCTCTTAAATAAAAGTTAAAAGGGGAAGTTAAAGGAATTAAATCTTTACAGGTGTTGACAGTATTGTCAGGGTGTTGAGTAGGAAAAAAGCCACTGGTGTGCTGCTGGTTTGCTCTTGGAGAAAAAATTGAGCCAGCACAGTTGAACAGAAGGGTAAAACTGATATTAGAAATTATAAGAAATATGGAAGAAACAGGGGCGATAAACATCCCAGACCCACTTTGAGAGGAGTCAGGAAAAAGCCTGCTTGAAAAAAAAAAAGTGTGTATTGAAAAGACAGAATAACCACAGACAAAACAGCAGGGCTGGTTATATTTACCCAAGAGTTTTAGAGTAAATAAAAAATTAAATATCTGAATTATTAACAACAATGTGCAATGTTTCACTTAAAGTGTCCCTGGTATGTGAAGACTGGAGAGGATCCAGGACAGATCCAGGGAACTGCAAACTTATAAACCTGACATGTGAACCAGACAAATTATCTGAAACTTTGATGAAGGAGGGTAAAAAGGTTTCACTTCTGGTTAATTGCATCTTATAGACATCTTGGGGTTTTTTAATGGGTTAACAGGGTGCCAATAACCCAGGAAATAAAATTATTTTGGATGGCCATAAAAAAGTTTAACAAAAGGTATTTAAAGGAAGTAAGCAGCCTTGGGATAAGATCATCCTCTTATCTGGTCTTGACTGATACAAAGAATCTTTCAAAGGCAGGAAGCAAAAGCCGAGAGCAAAAATTTGGTTTCTTCTAGTGCAAGGACTTGTGTCTTTAAATGAAGGCAATAGGAATTAAAATAAAGAAGAAAAATTCTTCATGCAGCAGGTGTCAGACATGAAAAATATAAATGGACATTTTTATGGGCTTAAATCTGGGTGGGGAGCTGGAGGAAGGAGTCAGCAAGGATCACAACAGGACCAGGAAATCTCGGAACTGAAAGTAGTTGGAGACTGGCAGAGTGGTCACAAGAATCTCCCCTGCCCTCTCCTGGCACCCACTTTTGGTGATGGGAGGAGAAGAGGGATCAAATGTACCTGGGTCTGAAACAACACTGATTTTTAAAAAATGCTTATTTTAAAACAGCATGGGTTTGAATTTCTTACGGGCTTAATCAATCCAGCCCTTCCCACTGAAGGGGGAATTGATTGTCCAAATCACAGAATATGGAGGGCTGGGAGAAGTTTTCAGGAGATTGTTTGGTCCATCCTCAAATCATCTCAACCATCACACACAAACCACTTCCACTGATGATTTGTGATTTCATCTGGTTCTGAAAACTTCCAGCAGCCAAAATTCCAGGCCTTCCCAGGTAGTTTGCACAAGTTCTTTACAAACCTTAATACCAGATAGTGGTTTTTCATATCTAAATTAAATCTTCTCCCAGCAATCCAAGACAATTTAAGCCAATGACTTCTTGACCCATCCTCAGTGGGCATGGAGAACAGGTTTTCTGTTTCTTTCTGCAGCAAGGCTTCATGTATCAGAGAAGTTATTCTCATTTCCCCAGATCTTCAATTTTCTAGATTCACCAAGCTCATCTCTTTTAATCTCTGTTCCTAATGACATTGTCTCGATCTTGGACCTTTCTTGCAGTTGTTTTTTGGACTTTCTCTCATTGTCTTATACGGTGGACAGAAACTTCAACATAAGTTCTGCTCAGTCCTTATAGGCACTGGAAGAAGCACGTTTGCTTTTGGCATTGAATCCCCAAAACTTTGTGTTTGTCTTCAGGCATTTTCAAAAGTTTCTTTAGGAAATGGAAGATTTTATCACATCTCCCAGACCAGTATTATTATTTAAAAATGCTTCTTCAGTCGCACTTGCAGTTTGAACAGAGTTATAATCTGTTGTGAGAGACACGTAGAATCATAAAACCACAGAATCATTCAGGTTGGAAAAGACCTCCAGGATCACCGAGTCCAAGCATTGACCCAGCATTGCCAAGTCCATCACTAAACCATGTCCTTAAGTGCCACATTATGTAGCACAAATGTGTAGAAAACCTTTTACCTTTGAAAATGTGTAATTCAGGGAAAAAAAAAAAAAAACTATTAACTGGATGAGAGCAGAGGCAGGAAGAACAATTCTTGACTAATGAGTGGTAGTAACTGCAGCTTTAATAGCAATAACAGACTTGGTTCTGTTACAGGGAATTCAGCCTTAAAACTGGAAAATGAATTAAACCACAATTAGATGTTTTAAATCCAGATGTTTTTCTTATTTTCTATTTTCTATTTTTTTTCCATTTTCTCTTTTTTCTATACACCTACTTACATTTCAGGGGTTCCTCTTTCAGGCTTGTAATTTCACAAGTGCACCGTTAAAAGGTTTTCAGTTATGCTCTGGCTACTTTGATGTCTTTAGATGTCCCAGAATGGTTTGGGATGGAAGGGATCTAAAGATTATCCCATTCCAGCCCCTCTGCCATGGGTAGGGACACCTTCCACTAAACCAGGTTGCTCAAAACCACATCGAACCAATCCTTGGGGATGCACAGTTGTAGGGAAGAACAAGACACTGAGATTTTCAGAGCCAAAATCTCCCTCGGTTCACTCTCGTGCAGTGCTTTCCTTGCATCCTCCATACCTGCAGCTCCTGGACCACAGCTCCTCTGCGTCCTCCAATTTTTCCTCCTGATTATCCAGGTGCAGCACAGCTGAACCGAGCAAAAGATCACTGGTGTTTTGTCATGGAGTTAAGTGGAGTGAGGGATTTGTTCCGACCTCTGAGTTTTCCTCGCTATCAGCCCGCTTTAGCCCCGTTCCCTCACTGTTGTGTTACATCTGTTGCTCTCAGCATGGGCTCCTTTAGCTCTGTCAACATCACTTTCAATTGCCACTTGTCATCCCTGCTCTGAGCTCAATTTAGTATCTCCAGCTTTCATAAGCAAAACTGATCACCGGGATTACTGAGAGTATTGGACACGCTTTACTGATGAGGTGATTGACTTATTATTGCCTCAGAGACAAAGTTTTTTATATTAGCTCACGGCTTTTATTTTCCTAATTCAGATGCAATCTGATGTCTCCAGAAAAGGAAGGGTCAAATGTAGCAACGCTCAGATAAATCCAGGCGAAATGCCACTAAAATCCACAGCTATTGCAGCTATAACCAGATGTAACTGATGCAGGAATGCACAAAGTATTGAAAATCATTTCTTTATGGCTCGTGATTCCTCCTTGTGACATACCAGACCTGCCAGGTAGTCACCAGCTTGGGACATGTATTGCTGCCACTGCAGTACTTGGTGAAAACATCTGTTTTATGCCAGATTTTGCTCGGTCCTGGAATTCAAGTCTCCCTTGGACTTTAAATAGACTGAAATAAGGTTGTTCAGGGATTAGCTGGCTTTTTCCAGACTTCTTTTATTGCTGCTATAATATCTTTTTTATTAAATTGCTCACAGGTAACAACATGCGGATGTGCTGTGATAAGCTCTCTGAGCTGTGCTGTTTTCAGGGAATCTTGGGTCACTGGATGGATGTCTGGAAATAGGAAATAAGAATCAGCCTTGGTTTTGTGAAGCATTCAGGCTGACTTGTGTTTGTTGCTGTGCTCCTTGCAGTTGACTTGTTTGGTGTATAAGGCATTTGAGTGGAAAACAGCATTTTTATCAAAGAAAAAAGAGCTTTTCCAACTGTGTGATTGGCCAATTAATTCAGGATTGAAAAGCTAAGTACTGCTAAAAACCCAGCTTTATTTTGTCTAGCAGTCCACAAGCCCAGCCTACTTACTGAAAAGAGCAGGAAAAAATAGTAAAAGAAGGTAGGAATGTGGGAAGGAAAGGGGGGAATAATTTCTTATTTAAATCTGAAAAGAAACTCGACCAAGTAAAGAAAGAAACATCTGAAAAGAAGTTTTGTGGGGTTTTGTTCTTTTTTTTGTTGTTGTTGTTTTTTGTTGTTGGGTTTTTTTACTGTTGTTTTTGGGGGGTTTTGTTTGTTTGCTTGGCTGGGGGTTTTTGTTGGTTTTGTTTGGTTTTTATTTTGTTTGGTTTTTTTTCAAGTGGAGACTCCTGAAGCACAAATGTAAAACTATCCTAAATAAATAATTCCTAGAACAATTTAAAATCTGGAGAAATTTATTTGTACATACTCCAGACAAATACCCAGGCTTTCTTCTACATGTAATTGCAAGGATAAGCTGCTCTTTGTTCTTCCCTAATGTTTACATGGATATTGGGAATGACACAGCAACTGTGTCCTCATGGGATAAATTAAGCACTCACTGACATTTTCTTGTGATATATTTCTTAGTTACCTCACTTTTCTTGAATTTACCAACACTTCAGTCAATCCAAAACAGGAAAGAAGTTAACAGCGCCTTAGATTATATACCTGATGTTAAGAACATAATCCAAATTATAACCTAAAATTCCCCACTTTATTTAATGCAAGTTATTTGTCTGGGTTCTCCTGCTTTGTAGAAAAGGCCTGTAGTATAGGAATGAAACCCCACTGAGTTATTTGTACCTATGTAATAGGGTGTAATACAAATTGTTACAGTGAAAAAAATCCACAGAGTTTAGGGGAAAAAGTAACCAAAAGGACAATTGGATTACCTTGCCATAAATACTCAATAGGCCAGCTATTAAGAGGTTATGATTTAAGATGATTCACAAAACAAACCTGTGAGCCAAAAGGAAACTCCTTCCAAAGAGTGGAAGAAATTCCCTAAAGACACAGCCAGCCTAAGTGGATAATCATCCCAGCAGGGATGAGGTGAAAGCATCACAGCTGGGTTTATTTAAATTCCAGTAGAGATCCTCCATTTCATCTTCACAGAGGAATCGGGGCAGAGCAGAAACCCACTGACAACTTCACCCCCAAGTGACATTTGCCAAACCCCTCCAGGTACACGGGTCTGGCCTCCAGGAGTTTTGCTCATGTGGAATGAAATCGCTGCTTCCACCTTGGGAAACGCCGCACAGCAGCTGGCAAATGGGCAACCCCCTCCCACTAAAAGATGAGAAACATGAAGATTAAACTGTTTCAATAAAATTTTGGCCCCTGGAGCTTTTGGTTCCCATACAGCTGATTGTATATTTTTCAGATTTATAGATGTTATCACTGTGGGATGGAACAAAGCTGTTAATTATTTGGGTTTTTTCCCCTAAATTCAGAGAAAGCAACATCTTGATGCACAATGCCTTGCCTTGCTTATGTAAAAGACCTGACTTCCACACCATGCCCAAAACCCACCCTTGGTCTTTCAAAAAGCTGTTACAGATCAATAAGCAGCTGTTAATAACAAGGACCAGCCCTGCTGCACACAATAAGAAGGTTTGCAACAGCTCAAATTCCTCAGAAGAAAAATGTCCCAAGAGAATGCGCAGCGTTATTATTGTATGAATAACGCACATATTGATTAAGCAGTATTTCTCCAGCTCCAAAACGCAAAACCAGCAAGATGCAGCCTGCAAACCAAAGCAGTCATATGAGATTTATCCCACTGTAATTTTTATGATTGCTGTCCCTTGGAATACCTGGGCTGCTTTATATTGGCACGTGTTTATATATTTCTTTTCTTATTTACTTTCATGAGACTCACGCTGGAGATAAATATGATTTGTACTGAAAATTACTGCAAAATTTTCATAGTGGTTTTTGAAATGTAATCCATGCTTCTTGCAGGATTAACTCGCTCTTCCTCTCCCAAAAGAACCACCCAGCAAGACACAGTGTGTTGCACATGTAGCTGTAGTCAGAGGATTTTGCAGACGACAAGCAGACAGCTGTATTTCGTTATCAGTATATTTTTGTGTCCCTTCTCCTAAGGGATTTTCTTCAGAGTCCACAGAAATAAATGATTATCAATGCAGCAAAAGATGGAGGAAACTGCTCCGATAGCAGTTCAGTGCTGTAAAACCCTGAAGTTTATGGAGGCTCAGGTGGCCCCTCAGCCCTTTTAAAGCTTTTTTTAGCAGGGCTACTGGTGCAGAACTCCATTTCTGAACAGGCAGCTGGCTTGTCAGTCCCTTGTTAAAATGAATTGTTGGTTAAAGGCTCTATCAAGAAAATCCTCTTTATAACTCCTTTTGCAAGCCAGTCACCACATAAAGCTGCTGTTGCTTGGCAAATAAAAAGCAAACCCCTCGCAGTCGTACTCCAGACTGCTCTATCAAAGCACTTTGGCCGGGTGAACCTCCAGTCTCGGGCTGCAATTTGTGGTGTTTTGGAGAGAATTAGTGGCTTTAGTAGCAGCGAGTTGGAGTTAATTCATTTTATTTCTGTGAGCAGTGCCCCGGGCACTGTGGGACTACCAAGGAGGGCACAGACCTGCCAGAGAATCGTGGAATCATTAAGGATGGAAAAGACCTGTAGGATCACTGAGTCCAACCATTCACCCAGCACTGCCAAATTCACCACAAAACCCTGTCGCCAAGTGCCACATCTACACTTTAATGGGCATTCCCAGGGATGGTGACCGCACTGCTTGACCTTTACAATGCTTGATCATCCTCTCAGTGAAGAATTTTTCCTAATATCCAACTCGAATCTCTCCTGGTGCAACTTGAGGTCGTTTCCTTTTACGCTCTCTCTTGTTATTTGGGAGAAGAGACCAACCCCCGCCTGGCTACACCTTCCTGTCAGCGAGCCGCAGAGTGATGAGGTGTCCCCTGAGACTCCTTTCTACAGAATAAACACCCCCAGCTCCCTCAGCCGTTCCTGGGGTTCCCCCCGAGGAGGGGGAAAGTGAGGAGGGCAGTGAGGATGAGGAGGGTGTGGGACAGGGAACATCCCCTGGAGCGGCGACGGACGAGGAGCGGCTCCGGAGGGGCAGCGCCCTGAGGGGGGAGGTGCTGAGGGGAGTGGGCGGGGCCCCCGGGCCGTCCCCTCCGCCGATTGGTAGCCGGGTGAAGGGGACGGGAAGCCGCCGCGCGGTGTACTCTGGGAGTTGTAGTCCAAGATGGGGCGCGCGGCCGGCGACACCTGCGGGATGAGGACTACAACGATGGGGGAGGAGGGAGGGACACGTGGCCGCGGTGGGCGGGGCCGCTGCCGTCACGTGATGTTTGGGTGCCGGCGGTGACGGGCTCACGGCGGCAGGTGAGGGGCGCGCGCCGGTCCTGCCGTGGGGGTGACACGGCCTGGGGACGGGGGGGGCACTGGGTGGGTGTGACACGGGGACGGGGCTGGCCTGGCTCTGGGGGTTTGTGTGACACGGGGACAGCTGTGTGTGTGTGACATGGGCGCACGGATGGCCTGGCACTGGGTATGGGTGTGCGACATGAGGACAGGGTTGACCTGGCACGGCCTGGGTGGGGCGAGTGTGCAACATGGGGATAGGGCTGACCTGGCACTTTGCGTGTGTGTGACACGGGGACAGGCTGGCCCGGGTGTGTGTGACACAGGGACAGGA
>VZTI01004200.1:82838-127600 GCA_013397865.1 Struthidea cinerea
GTGACATGGGGACAGGGCCTGGCACACGTGTGTGAGTGTGTGTGTGACATGGGGACAGGGCCTGGCACACGTGTGTGTGTGTGTGTGACATGGGGACAGGGCCTGGCACACGTGTGTGTGTGTGACATGGGGACGGGGCTGGACTGTCACCAGGATATGTGTGTGACGTGGGGACAGGGTTAGCGCAGGGGGGTGTGACGTGGGGACGGGACTGGCATGGCACAGGGGGCAGGGTGTAGTATGGGGACAGAGCTGGGCTGGGGGTGTGTGACAAAGGGACAGGGCTGGCACGGGGACTGTGGGTGGAAATTGGGGACTGTGGCTGCTGTTGCACAGCGCTGTATGTGTGCAGTGAGTGACAGGGCTGGCCTTGCCCAGGGCTGTGAGCCGGGAGGGATGCACGAGCTGTGGACCACACCTGTGTCCCATGTCACTGGTGACTGGGTGAGGATGGGATGTCCCTGCACCCAGTGTGCCACTGTCCCACAGTTGGTCACAAAGAAACCCTGATTTATCAATCCAGCACAATGACAACATTGGGAACTGCTCCTGGGTTGTTACCTGCCAGGTTTTGGCTCCGTTTTAACCTCACAGAGGCCATGATGTTGTTTATTTATTATTTTTTCCCCCTTCCAGGCTAATTCAGGGAGCTTGAGGCAGTGGAATGTGTTTGGAAGTACAAGGAGAGGAAATAAAACCACTTTTAAATGTACAAAGTGCCTCTTTCTGCAGTGGTCCTCGGCTGACTGCAGAAACTTTTTTTGGTTGCTTTTGTACTTTGAAAACTGTTTGTGGTTTGAAGCTTTTAATGAAAGCTCCCCTGAGCTGTGGGGTACAATTAACCTCCGGCATCTGGCACCGGAGTGGACTTTGCTGGGGAAACCTCGTGTTCCCATGGAACTGCTCAGTGTCTTTGTGTGCATATCAAAAAGCAGAGGGTTTGGAAAGCTAAAAGCACGTTTCATTCTGCCACCAGCACGCTGAATACACCCTGCAGAACCCTCTGCTTGCTTGCATTTGAAGTTTTCTGTGAAATTTTGGAGCTTGAGGAGCATCTTTGTATCTGGGAGTGCTGCAGGAACAAGGAGATGTTTGTTTGCAAACCCTTGCGTGGGGTGGCGGCCTGAAGTTTTGCTTTGTGCTTCATTCTGCACAAAGGATTTAGGATTCAGCAGACTGAATCCTAAATTTTTACTGTCTGCGTGCTGTGGAGTGGGAAGGATTGATTAAAACATGAAGGTTTTCCCCCACCCTTTTTTTTTTGTTTAGCAATAAGGTTTATACTTTTTCAAGCATTTATCCCTTTTTCCAGGCTGGTTTTTGCCTTTGCAGTGGGGCCGTGAACATACAGGGCCCCATCCTGCCCTGCTGGGCTCTGCTGTGGTCCAGGTGTCCCTGCAGGTGTTCCTGGTCTTTAAACCATCACTGACTCAGGCCAGCTGCTGTCTGACCCCTTGAAGCTCTCCTGCTCCGCTGTCTTTTCCAGCTGTGATGCCCTTTTCCATCTCATCTCCAGATGAACTCTGGATGTTTTCTGGAGTGTTACTCACAGAATCATTGAATGGTTTGGGTTGGAAGGGACCTTCAAGATTATCCAGTTCCATGGGCAGGGACACCTTCCACTATCCCAGGTTGCTCAGAGCTCCATCCAATCTGGCCTTGAACACTTCCAGGGATGGGGCAGCCCCAGCTTCTCTGGGCAACGTGTGCCAGGGCCTAACCACTCTCTCAGTAAAGAATTTCTTCCTAAAATCCAATCTAAATCTACCCTCATTTAGCTTAATGTCATTCCCCCTTGTCCTATCACCCCGTACTCTTCTGGAAAATCCCTCTTCATTGTGTTGGAGTAAATTCAGGTTTTTAAATCCCTGATGTGTCAGGGCATTTCTGTCTGACCCCTTGTTGCTTTCCCGCTCCACCATCTTCACCAGGTGCAACATCATTTTCCCTCTCATCTCACCCTCAGGCTGGTCTCTGGACTTTTTCTGGTGTGTTACATGTGCTGATTCCCTCTTTCCAGTGGTCATCCAAGCAACAAATCACCCTTCTTGTGCTCTCCAAGGCCTCCCACCTTGCTGGTTTGTTTTTGTTTATTAATGCAATTAAAAATTAGCCCAGCCACTGATGCAGCTTTGATGGACGTGGGAGAGGCTGAGCAGTGCAGCCACGTGTCCTGCTTGATCCGGGCTTCTGATTCAGATTCCATCCCTGTTTCCTCCTGTTGTCATATCTAAAGCAAGACTTTACTGTGAGGGTGGTGAGGCCCCGGCACAGGCTGCCCAGAGAAGCTGTGGATGCCCCATCCCTGAAAATGTTCCAGGCCACGTTGGATGGGGCTTGGAGCAATCTGATCTAGTGGGAGGTGTCCCTGCCCATGGCAAGGGGTTGGAGCTGGATGATCCTAAAGATCCCTTCCAACCCGAAGTGTTTTGTGGTTCTCTAAGTTATTTAGTTGAGATTGGCTAAAGAGACTGAGAGAACAGAGATTTCAATATTGCAATATTCTATTCCCATCCTCTCTTGTTCGAGCAACCTCATTCATTTTCTCACAACTCTATTTATTTATTTTTTAATTTAAAATATTTTAAACCTCTTCTCGTTTATTCCTCATCGTGCAACCCTCTGGTGTGACCAGGTTTCCCAGCAAGCAAGATGCCTGCTCTGGGTCTGGAGAATCTTTACTGGGAGTGGAGGAGAAATAAGTATTCTGTGTCTTAATAAATTTGCACATTGATATTACAGCACTTAAAATCTAATTGAAAAGAAAAAAACAAAAGAGGGAAGCTGAGAATGAATGAGTCTATGCTTCCCCTTCCTTATAAATATATATGAAATGGTATTTTGAATTGTTGGTTCTTCTGGCATTTCAGGAATATTTGAATAGCAAGTGTGAAAGGGTAAATAATATCAAGATAAAAATAATACTTTCGATTCCCTCCTTATACCATAAACACATTCTGCTCGATGAAAGTGGAATGAACTGTTGAAAAATTTTAATTTACTTTTCCCATCTTTATTATCCTCCTTCCTACAGTTCACCTGCTTTGTGCAGTGGGGTGAGCTGGGTGGCTCTCACTTGGGTTTTTATGGACCTTCCAAGGCTTGCTGGTGCTTCAGGGGACTGGAAATCTGTGACACCTGAGGGCTTTGGGGGGGCAGGAGGAGCCTCTGACTGTTTTATGTAGGGTTGGAGTTGTCATTGTCAGGGCAAAGGCTGCTTTCACTGGAAAGGACGTGTGTGTCCAAGTTTGATCCCAGTGAAGATGGATGGATGGATGGATGGATGGATGGATGGATGGATGGATGGGTCTTCCCACCCAGGGTATGGTTGGTCATGTGTTCAACCCCTGGTGTCCAGGCTGGGCGATGAACAGATGGGAGGCAGCCCTGGGCAGACAGGCCTGGGGGTGCTGGGGGATGAGAGGCTGGACGTGACCCACATGCACTTGGAACCCAGAAATCCAAATGTGTCCTGGGCTGCATCCAAAGCAGGGTGGGCAGCAGCTGAGGGGGGAATCTGCCCCTCTGCTCCACTCTGCTGAGACCCACCTGTACAGCTGCATCCAGGTTTGGGGTCCCAGCATAGGAAGGACATGGAGCTCTTGGAGCAAGTCCAGAGGAGGCCACCAAGGTGATTAGAGGGATGGAGCCCCTCTGCTCTGCAGCCAGGCTGGAAGAGCTGGGATGTTCAGCCAGGAGAAGAGAAGGCTCCAGAGAGAGCATAAAGCCCTTTCCAGTGCCCAAAGGGTCTCCAAGAGAGCTGGAGACGGACTTTGGACAGGGGTCTGGGGTGATACAACAGGGGGGAGTGGCTTCCCACTGACAGAGAGCAGGTTTAGATTCAATATTAGAAAGAATTTCCTTGCTATGACGGTGGGGAGGCCCTGGCACACATTTTCCAGAGAAGTTGTGGCTGCCCCATCCCTGGAAGTGTTCAAGCCCAGTTTGGACAGGGCATGGAGCAATCTGGGACAGTGGGAGGTGTCCCTGCCTATGAAAAGGGCGTTGGTCCTGGATGATCTTTAAGGTCCCTTCCAGCCCAAGCCATTCCATGATTCCTCACCGTTAGCATGTGTGTGTTTTCCTATGACATGAGCCACTCAGTCTAAATTTAATGCAGCTATTTAAGCATGAGCCTGGCTCACAGCTGAAGTATCAGAGTGTGCCTCCATGATGGTGCTTGTGGGGACAATGCTGCAAAACTTCTTCCTCAGCAGCATCACCAACCTTTCAAAGTGCATTGTCTTTTGCAGAACACTTTTTGCCACGTGCAAATCCAAAATGTGACCCCAATCTTGCGTTGGTGTTTTTGGCAGTGTGATTGGGCACTGCAAAGCTGGAGGGAAGCTCTGCCCACCGTTTGATGTTGAGTGCCCAGAAAGCTTCATAAAATATTTGTGCTTTTTTTCTACTGCAAAATAGCCAGAAGTGTCTGTATTTTGCTGTCAGAAAGGTTATTTGTGGTTTTTAATAATACACTGGATTTCCCGAAGAATATGGTCAAGATAAGAATCCTACTCCCTATTTTTTTTTTCCTGCTTGCCTTGCAAATGGTGGCGTCTAAGATTAAAATAACGCAAGAGTTAAATTAATCTGATTTAACACTTGCAGGGAGGTTTCTATTTAAAACTCTTTTTCTTCGAAGTGTCACTAGTCAGGAAATTCAGTAGGCAGGTGCCATCTCTTTGTTGCAGTGCATGGGCACTTCTCTGCAGTGTTTCTGATGATGGAAAAAATAGCATTTAACTAAAATAAAAAAGGGGCAGGATGGATTATCTTTTTTTTTTTTTTTTTGTCCATTTTGCATGTCCGTTGGAAAAACAGAGATTGCACTGGTGATCAGTTGCTTTTTAAATATATCCTGAAGATTGGTATAAAAAGTAAGAAGAAATGGTGTATCTGCAGGTGTTTTTGGATGGGTGTTTTTTTTTTCTGGGATGCAGAGCTGTTGGGAAAAGCTCTCCCAAGGGCAGTTTAGGTGTGTTGGCAGTTCATCTGCTGGGATGTCGCAAGCTTAATCTGGACAATATTTTCCAGCTTCTCCTTGAATGATGTCAAACTCAGCTGCAATACCTATGTTTAGTATTTTTGAGTTTTTTTGTAAAATTCCTTTTTTTGAAGTGAATACTCATGTTGGGTTAGGTGGTAATTTCTTCACTCTCTCTGTCATCTCTTCCCTAAATAAAAGCAGAAAATAAGTGCAAAATGTTTGATGCTCTTCACTGTGTAGCGTTTGTTTTGTTCTTGCTGTCCTGTCCCCCCTGCTGCAAAGCCAGGCATTGCAAAAATACGATTTTTTGAGGTTATTGAGGACTTTATTTGTCCTCCTTCTCCTCTCTGCGTACATTTATTGTCATTCTAGTCTTGAATAACTTGGCCATGTATTTTTTTTCCCCTTGTAGGACCCCTCCATCATCTGGTGCATGGAGTAAAGGAGTGCAGGAGACAGCCGTGCTGTAGGATTTTATTCCCGAGCTGTTGCCATAGTTCTTATTTCTGTAAAATAAAACATTTTCTTCTTCCACAAGAGACTTTGATCACGCTCATTGCTGAAACCTGTTGCCTTTTTTTTTCCATTTATAATGAATCTTCTCGTGATGCTTCTGCGTGGAGGAGGGAGGTGCCTCCTTTATTTTTCTACATGTGAAAAACCAGGCAGATTTGGAGATGTTACGACCCAAATTTTTGGATTAACCCATTTCTTGGCTGTGTGAGATGCCAGAGACTCAAATACGGTATGAGGGAACTCCCAAACTTGCTATTAATGGTTGCTTTGTACAAAATCCCAGACACAGCCAGGAATGCTGTTTTGCTTCATCTTTCTTCCCCCGCTTTGAAGTTCCCTTATTTATTTGTGATAGGACAAGGGGGAATGGCTTTAAGCTGAAGGACCTGAGCAACCTGGTCTAGTGGAAGGTATTCCTGCCCATGGCAGGGGTTTGGAATGAGATTGTTTTTAATGTCCTTTCCAACCCAAACCATTTTGTGATTCTATGATTTACCAACCCGTGATGTCTCAGGACTGTGATCACAGTCCTCATGCAATGGTGATGCCTGTCCAGCTCGCGTAGCCCAATTTTGGGGTGTCTTAGGGGAGAAAAATCCTCTTGGGCTGTTTGGGGAAGATTTGGATGATGTCTCACTGGGTCTACAGGTTGTGGAATAGTCACTTCAATTTTGGATTCATTGAATCGTAGAATTGTTTGGTTTGGAAGGCACCTTCAGGATCACCTCATTCCCACCCCTTGCCATGGGCAGAGACACCTTCCACCAGACCAGGTTGCTCAGAGCTCCATCCAACCTGGCCATGGACACTCCAGGGATGGGAAGTGTTCAGGATCAGAGGGAGCAGTGGTTGCAACTCACAGTAGGTAATTGCAATTAGGCTGTAGCTGAATTATTAGCAAATGCTTTGCAGCATCCCGTGTCCCAGCATGGAGATGTTCACCATGTTCCAGGTTCTTCTAATTTTGGAGATAAAAATGCTGCTGTGCATCTGTTTGGAGATGGGGAGGTCGATGAGGCTGCAGGAGCAGTGCTGGCTCACTGGGTAACACCTTGTTTCATGTAACCCTGTACGTGACAGATTTTCTTGTTGGAACCTGCAGATCTTCAGGTTTTCCTTCGTGCAAAGTGAATCAAGAGCTAAACCTTAATACAGCTTTTCACAAACAAAACCAATTGATTTGTGATCCCTTGTGACGCTATTCGCTTTCTAGACTCTCATGAGAACCTCCTAATTTCTAAAATATCTGATTTATACAGGTTTAGACATAGTGTTAGATAGCTTGAGATGTAATTTACCTTCCCTAAATGTTTTGATGTCTTCTGTTGTGTGCCTGATAATCCCCAGCTGCTCCCTTACCCGAGTGCCTGTTGTTGCTGGGATGACCCTAATGTCAGTCCCATCAAATATTCTGCTGCAGGTTGTGGATGCTCAGTGAAAAAAAATGAAAAAATAAGCTTACAAATATATGTGTATTATTAAATTAACAATTTCTATAATACAGTGCATAAGTTAACATATATAAAATCCACATACATATCATAATACTTGATGTGGTTTTGGTTGCTTTTATGTTCTGTTTTTTTGGCCTTTGTTTCAAAGAATTGAAAGTTTTAGTCTTTTCTCTGCCAAAGGTGCTGTGGGATTGATGTGGGCAGGATGAGGCCATGGTGAATACTCGTAGCTGTGATCAGGGGAGTTTGTCCAACCTCCTGATGCTCCCCATCCTCTTACAGACCATCCCATGGAGGTTTTGAAGCTATCCAGAACTGTGGTGATGGTGAAAACTCAAGTCATTTTACTAATGATAAATAGGGTAAAAAAATCTAAAATAATAAAAATAGTGGTGCTTAAATTGTGTTGAGGCCACTGCATGTTAGAAGTTTGATTTCTCAGTGTCAAGGACCTTCAGCTTCCATGAACAGCAAGTGCTCAAAGATGGAAGTAGGTGGCAAAATGTGGGTGTGGAAGCCCGAGAAATGCTGTCCAAAGCTTTTTGACACTTCTATTTTAGAGAACAACTGTGTGCTTTCCAAAGCCCTCCTAAGTTTTGATCGTGCACCACAGGGAGGTTTCATAGCTATGGGTTGTTATTCTAAAAATGTAATGGATTCTGTCCTAGGCAAGTGCCCAAACCGGCCCCTTGGAGAGGCGTCTTAGCAACTGGTGAAAACAGGATTGCAATATTTGTGTAAAACAGGGCACCTTTGAATTTGAAAAAGCAAACTGAGAGTCTCACTGCAGATATTTTCCTGTTGATCATCTTCAGAGCTGAATCAGGTGGGTTTCATAGGATCCTAGAATGGTTTGGGTTGGAAGGGACCTAATTCCAACCCCCTGCCATGGGCAGGGACATCTTCCACTACCCCAGGTTGCTCCAAGCTCCATCCAACCTGGCCTTGAACATTTCCAGGGATGGGACATCCACAACTTCTCTGGTTTCGTCTCCTTTGTCCCAAACATAGGGCAATCATGAGACTGAGATTCTGATTGGTTGGGTTTTTTTTTTTTTTCCTCTTGCGGGAATACTGGCAAATTAATTGTCAAAATCCTCTTCCCTGTGCATGGATAACAAGGTCTGCTTTTTTATTTTCTTTTTTCTGTTTCTGTTTTCTATTTTTGCACATTATTCACATGTACCTTTGTTTCCTTTCATGTATAGAGATGTCCCACAGGCTCTGAGGTCTTCAGGCTTGCTCTTCTCTCTTTGGCCAGTTCCTTTCCTACTGCGCTGTGCTTGCCATCCTTTTTAAAATTAATTCGAATTTAAGTATAATCTCATACTTAGAAACAGGGTCATGCATCCTAGTCCTGTTTATGAGGCATTTGAGCACAGAATATAAAGAGTGTGTGCAGAAAATAGTCTGGAGGTCCTGCTCTCCCCAGGGGCACTCGCTGCCTCTCTGCCTGTACTTCCTGAATTTGACCATCTCTTTTCCTTTGCTTCCTGGTGAGACCAAATAGAGTTGTTGATTTTTCCTTGAGTGGCTGCTTTGTGGGCTTGAAATGTAGCTGGCTCCTTCAGCCCCATTGGGTTGTAAGATCCTCCTGCTGGGAGGGTTTGGCTTTTCCTGCTTTTCTCCACCAGCAGAAAGGAAATTGCTATTCAAAATTTGTGGTTCTTCCTGGGTTGGGGCAATAATCCAATTCCTTGGAAGCAAGTGGTGGCCTGCAGGGTAAGGGGATGAGTGGGTGGTCTCCACTGGTCATTTACATGAAGATCATAGAAGAGTTTGGTTTGGAAGAGACCTTCAAGATCATCTTGTTCCAGTCCCCCTGCCGTAGACAGGGACGCCTTCCACAAGACCAAACTCCATCCAATCTGGCCTGGAGCAGTTCCAGGCAGATGAGTCCTTTGGCTGCTTCCCTCCACAACAACTTTGGTGGAGGGAGACTTACGGACTTGATGTCCTCCTTGCTCCTCTCCCACGCCCCAGAGAAGCAGGTGGTTGTCATGAGTGGATGTCATCTGGATGGACATTATCTCAAAGCCTACCAACATCATGACAAAACCCTTGTTATTGGCTGAAGCAATGTCTTCTGGTGGTTCTCCACCCTCTGTTTCCATTAACTCACCATCCTGGGCAGACTGAGCCTGGTTATTTTGCCTGGCATGCTGCAAACCACTTTGCAAAGTCTCTTTCCTGAGCAGACCAGGGTGACTCGCTGATTTGGTAGCCGGGCTCCGATGCTGACTCCCTGCGTGGCATCTCAATATCTCCAGTTTTCCGTTTCATTTCCCAGACCTGTTTACACTTTGCCAGAAATAATTACAACCTCTGAGCCTGGGGTTTACTGGGCAAGGGGGAGGAGGGCAAGGAGAAAAACCTGCAATCCATGTTTCTTCGTGCGCTGTCATCAACATGGTGCTGCCAGCGGGATCAGGATCTCCCTTCTGGGGCATGAATCAGGCTGTGCTCACGTCGCCCGGCATCGCTCCTGTTCTGTGCTTGAGAATTCTTTCCCTTCCTCTGTTCAGCATCATCTTAAATTCATATCCCACGTGGTGCCTCCCTCACCTGCTTTATTGCCTCTTAATGTGTTTTCCCAAGAATGTCTTGCACGCGGATAAACCTCTCCAGCTTCCCTTGTAAAACCGGCTCTTTCCGCGCTCTTCCTCCTCTGGCGCCTGGGCATTCTTCCTCCATCCATGCAGAGCTACTTTTCTCCTTCTTGCCATGTTTTGCTGAGCACCTTGGAGCCTGCGCATCCTCCTGGAGAGGCGGGTGGATGCCATCACTGCCGGTTTTGCATCCGAGCCGGCGATCGCTGTGGTCATGTGTGGAGCCGGTGGGGAAGGCTGGAATATTTTTAGCCTGCACTTCTGTGAGCCGCTCAGGGGGCCGCCCACAGCCGAGTGTTAAAATAATAGCGGGGACATTGGGTAAGCTCTGCAGCAAAATGTTGATATGCAAATTGCCATCTTAAGAGCAAACCTCAAGGCGATTTTTGGCAATGCATGCAAGGCTCCGGAGCGGTGTGTTTTGAATAAAGATTACAGCAAAGGGATTTCGCCTGGAGGCCACGCTCGTCTCATTTATTCTGAAGCTTAGCAGAGCTGGTAATTCAGTGTTGGAAGCCAACAGGGTGAAACGTATGCACCTTTAAAAAGGCATTAGATTAGCAATGGCGAAACAAAATGTCACGTCACCTCTGTAACTGAAATTTCCAGGCTTGCAGAAGCAATAAATTTGGTTGGATTTCATTTGTGAGTAGTTCCTGGGCGCCGTCCAAGGAAGAGGTGGCTCTGATAGCAGCAGAGTTGGTTTGGGAGGTTTCAAGGCATTACCTGATAATAAATGAGCTTCTGCCAGCTGATTCCATGCTGCTTTGACTTTTCTCTTCAATGGTGATGGACAGCTTGGCTGTTGGAAATGTTGCAGTAAGAAATCAGATCACATATAAATTCCTTATTTTTGTTGGGTTTTTTTGTTATTTTCTTGGTTATTGAGTTCATGGTGGCACTGCTGGGAAGGAAACAGCAGTAAATTTGTAGAATATTAGAACAATTTTGGTTGGAAGGGACCTGAAAGATCATCTCATTCTGACCCTCTGCCATGGGCAGGGACACCTTCCAGTAGACCAGGTTGCTCCAAGCCCTGTCCAACCTGGCCTTGGACACTTCCAGGGATGGGGCAGCCACATTACCATTTATAATGTCATGTCAAGCTTCCCATCCACCTATATCCCCAAGTCCTTCCTCTCCTCAGGGCTTTTCTCAATGAAGGATTTGAAGTCTTTCATTTATTCCAGTTTTTGAGGAGCAAGAATGAATTTGTAGGTGTTTTCATTATTCTTTGTGTCCTTCACCCATCAATGCTTCGGCATTGATGGGTGAAGGAAAAGTTCATATCACAACAAATATGTTGCTCTAGAATTGGAAACTGGCAGTAAATGAAACAACTTGTGGGTTTTGGGGTTTGTTTGGGGTCTTTTTATTTGCTTGGGCTTTTTTAATTCTTGAAGATTGTTACAAATCCATCCCTTTTAGGAGCTGGAGAGGGATGATTTTGAGTGGGAATAAAAGTAGTTGGTAGCTAATTTTTCTGTCTTTGAATGAAGCATGGAAGAACCAGGTGGCTGAGACTTTGTGGGAACACATTCTGACTTTGATACAAGTTTGTGTTGATCAAATCTTAGTTCACTTGTATCCTTTTACTTTAATTATACCTTCCAACACCATGAGACTTTTAAATATCAGATTTTGAGAATGTTCTCTGCCAAAACTGCACGCCTTAAGTGCAGATCCTGTTGGCAGGCATCTCAGGAGCTGTTGACTTCCTTCTTTTGTAACCCCGTCCTCTCTTGCCGAGTCTTTTTCTCCTTAAAATTCAAACATCATTTGATAAAATAGCAAAGCTCAGGGGTGTGTAGCCCTGTGAATATCACTGTGTCCTGCTGGCATCCCAACAGAGCCAAAGTGAGTACAAGAAAAACATCTTCAAGTTTGGTTCAGGCACATCTTGGGATCTTCTTTGTGTCTGTCCTTCGGTACATCCTGCTTCCCCCTGGCCTTAAACGCAAGGTGCTGGTTTAGTCTTCTCATGCTGCCTTGTGCCTTGCTGAGGTATTGATTCTTCCCTCCAAGGTCACGAAACTCTGCTCCTGACTTTGAAATGCTCCAAGGCTCCATCTCTTGATTCTTCTTCCTTTTTGATGATTTAATTTGTAGGAATGTTCCTAATTTTCCCCAAAGTTTGTTTTTTGGTGGTGTATCTTCAGGGAATATCACAGCTGACTGTCATGCCAGTGTTTTTGTCTTTCCAGATTGTGTTTCCTGAAATTTCCCATCAAATCTGTGTTCAACTCCTTCTGTGTTCAATCTCCTATTTTAAAGTCTTTATTGCAGGAATTATCTCCTTGCTCTGTATTTAATACAACATTTCATGTGATGCAGATGTGATTCCGAAGTGGTGCCTTTGATAATAATACCTTTAAAATTGTTGTTTTGGTAGTTAACAATCTTGAGAATGCTGTCATTTCATGTAAATATTTTCCTATATATATAGGCCAGAGACAAAAATTAAGACATTGTAGATGTTAATACTTAAAAATCAAATACAAGTGATAAAAATGTTTTTCTGGCCCTACCTTGGTTCCTTTGGTAGATATGACATCAGCTGCTTTCTGTGGGGCAACTGAAATGCTGAACTCTGATCTCAGCAGATAAGAAATATTTTTGTAAAGCTGTGCATTTAGACTAATTCTGTCTGCCGTAGAATGTGCTGAGGATTTGTGATCCTCACCAAGCATTTGACAGATCTTAACTAGTTCTGCTCTGTCTTGTCAATCAAAATTAAACGCCCACCTCACTCCTTCCTACTTTCTCTCTCTTCCAGCCTTTTTATTTAGGTTGGTCATTAAAATTGCTCATAACCATAGAAACGAGGAAAACCCGCCACTTACTTTCCAGAGCCTTAGTGTGATATTCCTGTACTGACATCATGTGAGTTACATACACGATGGCTTAAAAAAAAAACCCAAAAACCTGCAGGTGGGCGGAGTTGTCAGTAATTCCTCCCTATTCTGGAGTTGTCCCTGTGGATGCCAACCAAGGATCATGTCCCTCTTGCATTCCTGCATGGAGAATGCAAGAGGGACACAAAGGAGAGGCCCTGCTGTGGAGAAACCACCAGAAAAAGACTGAATTGGAGAAGAAAACAGCTCCATTCACGGGATGGAACTGGTGGGAGGATGAGATAAGGAGAAGATGGGTGGGCAAGAAGTCTCATGTGCAATGTGGTGTGGTTTTGAACATTTCAGTATTGGTTTTCATCCTCCTAGGGCTGCGTTGGGTGCTCTGGGAGATGGGCATAATGATATTTCTGGGAAATTGGACCACCAGGTTTCTCTGCTTAAGGACCCGAATCCCCACTTGGCAGGATGGGGTGTGCCATGGCTTAGCTTGTTCTGAAAAATGGAACTGACCACTGTTTTTTTGCTTGTATAGGGCAGTTTAAAAATGCTTGTCCCAAGGCTACATGAGGGTGATAAAAACTCCTGCCTTAGTAGCCATGAGCATCTTGAGTTTTTAGTGCTGGACTCTGTGTGCTGGACAAATAAGTCTGTTTTCATTTGAAACAGGACTGCCTCGATTTGAGACAGATTTTGTCATTTCCCTCCCCACCTTAAATTGCAATAAATCATGTGTAGGAGGGTCTCCAGGATGGAGATGTGGATTGTTCCTGAATTAGTTGGATGTAAAAGTTTCACCACTCTTTTATATGAAGGCTTGTCTCTTGGGAAGAGGAATTTTGACCTTTGGACAGAGAAATAACAAGGAAGAAGTGTTGTGTGATGTGGCGTGACAAGGTGTTGCTGAGCAACATCTTAAAATTTAAAGGTCTTACTTATTTACCCTGTCTTTGAAAGCTGGTTCTGGGAACTGTACTTTAACTTGAAGACTCTTAATCATTATTTTTCCCCATGTTTTGGATCTTCTGCTGTTGGCTTTTGAAGTCGATTGTGTAATCAAAGAGGAGGAAAGGGTAATGGGGTGGTTTTTCTAAGGGTAGAAAAACTCAAGACACGAGCTCCTTCGGCATCCTTTGCTGCTCTCTTCAGCCCCAGTGTCATCCCATGTGATTTGACTTTCTCCACCATCCCATCATAAGGAGGGATTAGAAAGATTTGATGGTTAGTCTGAAAGGTTGTGTCTTGTGTGGCGATGCTCCTCCTGCTTAAAACAGGCCCAAAATATCAGCATTCTGATTAAAACACTTCCTTTGACAAATAATTACTGTAAAAAGTGTAATATTTTTATTTCCTTACTTTGCACAGTGTGTAAGTGCCTCTACCTGAGTTGCCTAAACCGTTCTTTTTCTTCTTTTCTCTTTTATTTTTTATTAAAGCATAATAAATTGTCTTAAAAGTGTCTTAAATTCCTTCTGAAACATTAATTTCTGAATTTGGACCAAAAAAAAAGAGATCAGTTGTGAAAGTGTGTGTGTGGGAAATGAGTTTATGATGTCATTACAGTCTCCAGAGTTATCTGAGTTGTTGAATCCATATGGATGCTGTTCCTGATGAGACGAAGTGGCCTCAGGTTGCATCAGGGGATGTTTGGATTGGATATAAGAAAAATTTCCTCACTGAAAGGGTGGTCAAGCATTGGAACAGAGTGCCCTGGGAAGTGGTGGAATCACCATCCCTGAAATTATTCAAAAATCCAGTGCTGGGTCTGCGCGGTTGTCTGAGTTGTGTGGTTCTCTCTCAGCAATCCCTTTAGTTGCACGGGCTTTCTTTTTGCAGGAAATGTGGTAAAAATGTCATTAAAATGTAGTAAAACCAGATCCTGTTTAACTGGCTGATAGTGACTATTAAATATGACATCGCTAAGCAGGGGAAATGACAATAACGTGAAATCACAAACTGCAGAAAACGAAAATTACTTGCTGTGCTTCACTAGGCGTCCCCTAATGTTTGCACCCTGAAATTAAAGGGAATAAGTGTTCTTTTGTTTCCTTTTTTGTGTGTGTGTTCCATTGTCAACAGACATTGTGTAGGCCAAAAGCAAAGCTTGCCTAATATATGGATGTGTTTACGAATTCACAGGGTGTGAAAACTCCCGGTTGAATCTAAAGATACGGCTAAAACCTCAGTCTTGGGAATCCCTGAGCTTCAGACTGAGGGAAACAGAGCAAATAAAAGCCTGTTTGTGCTTTTCACATCTGATTTTCTATTTTTTTTCCTCCTTTTATCTGAACAGGAACAATACTGCTGAGCTGGGCCTTGGGTCCATTGGGTTATTGCTACCAAGTTCCCAACAAGTGGCTCCACAACACAGCGGAATAAAATTGTGGGTGAGGTAATTTTTGCTGTTTTCTTTCTTTGATACGCTTCTCATTTCAGTTTTTTCGGTCTTTGATTTTGGTTGGTTTTCTCCATATCCTTTCAGCTCGTTGGAGGTGATGCATGTTGTAGACTCAGGCTCTGGAGTGGGGGTGTAGGAATGCTGTGGGCTTTGCTCTTGCAGATGTTCACCTCTGGATGCCATCTTCTGCTCTTGCAGTGGTTTCCTTGTTTTAACTGGTTAATATTGGGTGATCTCCATCCAAATTCTCCCCCTGACATCTGATCTTGGCTGGTCATTAAGCTCTGGGATGTCCCCTGCTCATGGTACATTGACTTTGAGTTGGGCTTCCTGGCCAAGGCCAGAGTTGCTGGGTGTTCTCTGCTAGGAACAGATGGTCAGTGAAAGTTCAATTTTTCAAGGTGTAACAGACTGTGTCTGTAAAACCTATGGAGTTCTTTAACAGCAATAACAGTTTTCTTAAACTGCATCTGTTTTTCCCACCTGGAATATCGTTAACGGTAATTTGTATCATGGCTGGAGTAGTTGTTTCAGGGACTCCAGCTTAATAGGAGGAAATAAGTCTTTTCTTGGGTGTTTTTGGTTTAGTGTCTGTTTTTTCTTATTAGAATGTTATTATAGAATTCGTAAAATGGATGGATTTTATATATTTATCTGAACTGATTGGCTATCTTGCAAGAAGGAGTTGAAGATACTGAAGAAATTTGAAACAAGTCCTAAAAACGTTTTTTAAAAATTTTTAAATATTTTTCATTTCTCTACCTCCGTTTTCCATAGCGCTTGGAGCATTGGCATGTTCCAGCCCCGATTCATACACAGAGCTAAAGAGATTTGTAACATTCAGTAAATAATATGCATAAATTGTGCCTATTAACGTCCTGAGTAATTACCAACAACAGAGTAAATACGAGGTTAATGAGATTAACGGGGCAGAGGAATGAAAGCTCTGAGTGCCCCTCCCCGCGGCCCTGGAGCCCGGGGTGGCCCCGTTTCTGTTGACGAGCCCAGCATGGCTGGAGCTGCAGCAGTGATTTTGCTGCTGTTCCCCATGCAGAGCCTAATGAGTTCCTACTGCTGGCATTTTGCTTTAAATGCTGTATGATATTATTAAATCCCACTCCTTGCAAGGTTTTTTTTTTTTTTAATGGTCTTTATTTATGGTTTTTACCCCTATTTGTTTCTGGTTCTGCGGCTCAGTGATAAGGTGCCTGATTTGCCTTAGTCCTCTGACATCTTCTCCCAGACATCTGGTACCCTCCTGGATGTCTCCTCAAGGCCACCAGAGGAACTGGCCAAACTCTTTTTGTGTTAGTGTCAGAATATTGTACTCAGAAGTACATTGAGATTAACCCTCACTTTCTTATCCTAAGCTCCATCTGGACTTGATCTCATTTGTCCTTTGCCTTTTTCCTCTAAGAGCTCTTCATTACATGCTCTCCGTTAAGTCTTGTAGGGACAGAAATTCCAATTTCTGAGCAAAACATGATTATTTTTGTACTCTAGTATCTTTCAAGCCCTCTCTCTTTTCAGGGTTAGTGGGTTTTCTGCTCTCTGTCCATCATCCTCCAGCATCCTCTGGCAGTCTTCAATGTTTCATCAATGTCAGTACCTCAGAATTGTTTATTTGAGTTTTCTCCACCCAAAACTGCATCTGCGTGGTTCCCTCAAAGCTCTGGGCACCAACTCCCCTTGCTGGTCACTTCACAAACTGCAACCTGTTTTTTTCCTATTTTAAATGAAAATGCCTTACCCAGAAACCTATTTCGTTTACTCAAGATAAATGTTGTACTTATGACTCTGGTTTTTCTTGTTCTGGCAGTTCTGATTAAACCGTGAACCTTCAATGTAAACAATTCAGGTAGAATATGGGCACTGCACATTGCCTAAATTAATTTTTCACCTCTTAGCTTTTGTTTTCATTTCTTGGGTGTTTTTATTTTTCGTGGGGTTTTTTAAAATTTATTTTATTATTGCAAGTTGTTTTCCTCCTATTTCAATTGTGTAGAGCAGTAATTTCTCTCTCCTCTTAGTTCTTCTGTATTTTGCTGCGAGGTTGACTGGTTAAGGGATCAGGAACACAAGTAGTGTTCTCCTCTACCATTACCATTGCAGGGAATGATGTGGGAGAACAGGGAAGACCCATTTGATTAACACCTGGCTCTGAACCTGGTGTCACCAGCAGATTTTTGGGTTTTCTTATCATGGGATGCTGTGCCAGTGAGGTCCTTTGTTCTGCTGTCTCAGAGGAGGTAGGGGATGGAGATCCCTGCAGCAGCAAAGGCACCAGGATTATTGATGTGTTAGAAACCATGGAAGTGCCTGAGAATGGCCATGTAGGAATTAGGGCTTCTTCCCCAAAAAGGTGGTGGGAACAATAGCCCAGCTGAAGCACATCTGCACCAGTGCCCACGGCATGGGCGACAGACAGGAGAAGCTGGAAGCCACTGTGCAGCTGGAAAAATATGGCACAGTTGCCGTGAGGGAAACGTGGTGGGATGACTCCCAGAGCTGGAGGGACAGGGACAGGATGAAGTCCCCAGAATCCAAGGGGAAATGGTCAGTGACCTGCTGTGCCACCAAGGCCAGCACAAGTCTTTGGGGCCAGATGGGGTCATAGAATCATAGAATAGCTTGGGTTGGGAGGGATCTGAAAGATCATCCAATTTCAATCCCCCTGCCATGGGCAGGGACACCTCCCACTATCCCAGGTTGCTCCAAGCCCCATCCTGCCCTTGAACATTTCCAGGGATGGGGCAGCCACAGCTTCTCTGGGCAACCTGTGCCAGGGCCTCACCACCCTCATTTAAAAAAAAAAAAATTCCTTAGAAAGTAAAATGATGGGGTTTTTTGATGGAACCAGTTCCTCCCCTGTGAAGACATGATAAAAGGGCATTCTGAGGGAGAAGAAAGCAGGTCTTGAGTTTTTTTTGGTGGGGTGATCTCTCTCCCTTTTCCCCCGCTCCCCATTCCAGTTGGTAACTGGGAGAGCAGTTGATCTGAGTGTTGTCTCCTCCATGCTGAGGCTGTGGCCAGGAGTCCCATTGCTGGTCAGCCTGCGGGGAAGTCGTGGTGGTGCTTCCAGATGTTGCAATGCAGCTGGACAGAGAGGTTGCTGAGCTCCAGGACAGTGAAACCTCCATAAGGCGAGGAACGTGTTAAACCATAACGTGTTAAATGCTCATAGTTTCATTTGGATATTTTTGCAAATAGAAAAGTGATGGAAACAGCAAATGTGTGTGTGAGTGCAAGGGAGGGACTCGCACATATTCCTGTGCGAGGGCAGGAGAAACGACTCAGCTTGCTGCAGCTTGTTACTAATATTTGTGTCTGAGTGCTTAAAATTTCACAAGAGATATTAAGACTTGAGAAATCTATTTTGTTGCCTTGTGAGTGTATGATTAAACCTTCATCATTTTCTTCTTTTTCACTGTGGGAATCTTTAAGTCGTTACGCTTGTTTTCTTCAGGCATCATATTGAAAGCAAAGAGTGGTGTCGTTATTTATTTATTTTTTGGAACGTGCTCCTCCCTGCCTGTTTTATGCAAAAGCACTTTAATTGATCTTGCAGACAGTCGAGAAGAGGACAAAGAAGAAAATATTTAATGCAGCGTATAATTCTTTCTGGTTTTGCCTCAAAATAAAAAGCCACTTTGCAAGGATTTATGCATCTAAACACATTTTATGTAGACAGCACAGCTACGTTTTATCTGCCTACTGCAGCAGGCTGATGCAAAGAAATGCCTTGATCAATGGTATGAACTGGATTAGGGTAACTCCCAAACGGTTCCAGTGGTGAACACATTGCCAGTTTCTTGCCACCTTGATTACAATTGTTGTACCTTTTTACATTTGTGATTTTTTGGACTATTTTAATTTAATCTACTTGAACGTTAAAAATTAAAATGATGCAGGTCCGTTCCTTGCTGTGCTGTACTGAAGCACAGTAACATCCCATTCAACCAGGAGTCTTTCCTGTGCCTTTTGCAGCTTCAGGATGCTTTGGATGAGGTGAGAGGACTGTGGCTTGTCTTTAATTCTCCTACTGCATCCAGAGTTTAGTCAAGCCTGGCAGTTGAACAGAGATTGCCTGAACTGCAAAGCATCAGTTCCGTGTCAACACCTCCCTTCTGTCTATTTAAGGTGAAACAACTGCAGGGATTCGATGCTGTTGTTTGCTTCCCTTCAAGGTTTGAGGTCTGAACATCTTCAGTGCTGGTGGAGTCAGGAATATTTATGGGCTGGAGTCACCTTGCTTTGGCTCTGTTGTTGTCTAAGGTCAAATTAAATAGTGTGTGTCAGGCCCTGTTCCGTGTTTGTGATTTGTTGTGGCTGAGATGTGGAATACACACGAGTAAATGCATGCCTCCGTGGTTTTTTCCTTCACTACTAAAGATTTCTGGGGATATCTGGACATGGCCTGCAAGAGTCAGCTGAGAGACTGCCTGAAAGCTCTCCCAAAAATAGTGAGCTTTGGGAAGCCCTCTGTGGCCTGGGAAGACAGGAAATATGGACCATGGGGTTGTTGTCACCTTCCTGTGCTGGAGATTTCACCTTCCTGTGCTGGAGATTTGGAGAATTCAATTGAGTTAAAATACTTGGAAGAGATTCATCTTTTTAGAAATTGTGTCAATGTCTTGAATGTCTCCAGTAAGTGAAAATCCCTTATTGAAATAGCTTTTTGATAGTTTGGAGGTTTTCAGCTGCATTGGTTTGAAATATGCCTTGTGCCATGACTTAAGAGTGCATTTTCAATATATTTTTGGGTCTCTTTTATTTAATATTGAGCTTGAGAAAGAACAGCCCCTGTCAGCCGCCTTCCCTCCAAAAAGAAGGATGAGTAAAAGTGGAAAATAAGCAAGAGGAGCTTGTCATTAAACCTAAATCCACTTATAAACATCTAGTAAAAAGGCATCTTTAGAAGCTCGTTCTGTACTTTTATTGCAAGGATGGTGTTATACTGCTGTATATATCAGAGAACTGGGTAACAGCACATCCTCTGTCCTCAGCAACTGCTTAGAGCTGTAGGTTTTTGTGTTCAAGCCGATGAATATTTTAGCTTGATGTCTCCAAGGGTAAAATGAAGGAGTAGCTGCTCTGAGGGATTAATACAGAGTGAATTAGATGTTTGTAAAAGGCATGAAAAGCTGCAGTCGCTGTATTGAATCCCGGCATTGGAAATGTGAGGCGAGATGCTGTGGTGCATCCTCCTGTTGCAGAGGGACATCCATCTGGATTGCAGGATGAAGACAGCTGGTTGTTTGTTTAGTGGGTGCTTAGATGACATGAAAAAAGGGGAAAAAAACTTACTCCCCACTCCCTCTTCTCTTTCCCAGCATCCATCATAAAAATAGTTGTAAGAAACCTCAGGGATGTTGCTTCTCTTTTCCCTCACAGTTTCAGCAAGCACCATGGGCCAAGTGCTTGTGGGTACCACGAGGATGACATTTCTTGACCCCAGAAGCTGCATCCCAACTTTTTCTCCCTGTCTACCAGCTATGAGGCAGGAATAACACAGCCCAGTGAGCAAGGAGATGCCCAAGGAATAGCTCACAATAGAGGCTGGTGGTGTCCTCTGGATGTCCTGCTCCTGCAGGATCACCAGGATGGGAGCTAGGCACATCTTTGACCTAGGTAGCCACTAACTGGGGGTATTGAGACCTCTTTTCCCACTGCCAGGGTTATTCTGGAGTCCCAGCAATGCTTGGAGCAGCCCAGCCCTTGTTCTGCTGGCCGGGCTTGGAGCTGTTTATTTTGTCACCTTCTCAGAAACTGCTCTCAACTCAGCTTGCTTTTTTTAGAAACGTGCTTTCATCATGTGTGATCCGAAAGGCTCTCCTGCAATGGAGGAGGTTTGGGCTGTTATTTTTAACTGAATGTTTCATTGATCTGATTTACAGCACAAGCTTCTGGTCCCTGTATTAGCAAGAGAGTGGAGAGGCAGCCGTGGTGTGGGGCAGGGAGGGAGCGCTGTGGGGAGGTCTTGAGTTACCTCCCTTGTCAGAGCTAACTCATCACAGAGCTGCAGCCCAAAGATGCTTTTTTGCATAATTTTAGGCGAGTAAAAGTCAGGGCTCCACTCTCTTGTAAGTGAATTCATGGATTTCATCCCTGTCCAGCATTTTGGCCTTGGTGTGCTAAGCCAACACCAGAGTCCAATTCATTCCAAACAAAACCCTACCAAAAATAATTTAAAAAATGCTTAGAGTTTGGATAGACAAGATGCAGTTTCCACTCTTATAAAGCAGCTTATGCTTTCTCTTGGGTTAAATTAATCTTGCTGCATTTCCAGCTGAAGAGCCTGAGTTTCAGCTACTGGGACATGGTGCGACCTTGGCTGTTATGGTAGGAGGGAGGCTGGTTTCTTCTGGGCTGTGTCATTCTCTCCTGGAGAAAAGGAGGCTCAGGGGGGACCTTATCACTCTCTACAACTATCTGGAAAGAGGTTGTAGTGAGGTGGGGATCATTCTCTTCTCCGAGGTGACAAGTGACAGGTTGAGAGGAAATGGGCTCAAGTCGAGCCAAGGGAGGTTTAGATTGGATTTTAGGAAAAGCTTCTTCACTGCCAGGATTGTCAAGCCTTAGACAAGGCTGCACAGGGAAGTGGTGGAGTCACCATCCCCGGAAGTGTTCAAAAAACATGTGGATATGGCACTTGAGGACTCGTTTTAGCGGTGAACATGGTGGTGGTGCTGGATTAACAGTTGGACTCGATGATCTTGGAGGTCTTTTCCAACCTTAACAATTCTCTGATTCTCTGATTGTCTGTGATGTGGAGAGAAAAGCCTTCATGGAGTGTAAACCAGGGCTGGGAGCACCTGAAACCTTCAATGACAGATTTGAGTGTTCAGCTCAGTCCTAATCAAGTGTGTAAATAAAGCTGGAAGCCTCAGGAGGGGGTTATTTTTCTACTTGGTGAACCAGAAAATTAAATACAAGCACAGTATTTGGGGCCTGGATCTGAAAGTAAGAGCAGATGAGCACCATTGGGTTGTTTTCAGGAATTATTTTTTTTTCTTTTTTTGATAGCTTGAAATCTCTCACTTCCTTTAAGGCTTTCTCCTGTTGGGGTCTTTCTGCCTTTTTCACTAAGTAGATTGGTGGAGTTAATCACATCAGAGAAAAAAATACAGTTCACTGATTTTCTCCTCCACCCAACCATCAATGCATCCGTTCACCAAGCACGTAAGAACTTAATATCTCAATGTCCTCAAGGAAAACTCAGGAAAATTCACTGAATGTCTGTTGTTTTGGTATCATCCAGCCTAACAGTTAGCATGTGTCCAGGTCTCCATTACCCATTGTGGGTTGTTTTCTGCCCCCAAAGCTGTGGATGCTTTGGAGAACAAACTGAGGCATGGATGTGACTTGCAGCTGAAGAGGGGGAGTGTCCATGGATACAGGGAGGATGTGGAGAGGTTGTGATAGAAACTCATGGGGAACAGGGGTTATCATGGTGGGAAGCATTTTGTAGGGGACATGGGTAGGGATTCACTGTTGATTTCTGCAGTCCTCAGAACAGAGGTGTGAGGGTTGATCACTGTTAACCGTTGTGTTGACCAAACAAAAGAGTAGAAGAGATGTGTGTCTTTTTTTTCAAGGTGTTCTAAAAGTTGGACATTTAGGACATTGTCCTTAATCTTCCTGATCCAAAATAGCTGAATTACCTAACATTCCATATATTTGGTGTATGCCCTCTCCTCCCCTGGAAGTGGAACTGATGATAATGTCAAGGAATGAGAAGTAGCACCTCTGTGAGGTCAGGGCGGCTCCCTGTGTTTTAAAGATCCTCAGGTGTTTTGAGGCAAGCGTGTCCATGTGAATAGTCCAAATTTAGAAAGGAAAGTAGGGCGAGATTCAGCCTGTCCTGCTAGATTGGGCTTGTTCATATATTCACAGAACCACAGAATCTTTGGGGTTGGAAGGGACCTCTGGAGTTCATCCAATCCAACCCCCTGCCAAGGCAAGGTCACCTGGAGCAGGTGACACAGGAACACATCCAGGTGGGGTTGGAATGTCTCCAGAGAGGGAGAATCCATGACCTCCCTTGGCAGCTGTTCCAGTGCTCTGGCACCCTCCATGGAAAGAAATTCTTCCTTGTGTTGGGGTGGAACTTGTTGTGTTTTAGTTTATGGCCATTGACCTTGTCCTGTTGCTGAGCACCATAAAAAGAGCCCGGCACCATCCTGTTGACACCCACCTTGGAGATATTTGTATGGATTGATGAGATCCCCTCTCAGTCTTCTCCAGACTAACCAGGCCCAGCTCCCGCAGTCTCTCCTCACAAGAAAGACTTTTCTCCTTAAAATTCCCAACTGGACTTGGAACCGTGGAGAACCCACTGAAGCCAAAGTGTGTCAGTTGTCTGCTGATGACATAGAATCACGGAATCATGGAATGGTTTGGGCTGGAAGGGACATCAAAGACCATCCCATTCCAACCCACTGCCATGGGTGGGGAACCTTCCACTAGACCAGGTTACAGGCAATGCAGACTTCCATTGTGTGCTTCCATAAAAACAACTTAAGGAGTCTCCCCTTTGCTTGAGAAACTGTGTTTTCATCAGATGGTAGTGTTCAGAAGGGAAGAAGTGAACTCTTTACATTGCTTATCTCCTGTATCTCAGTGCTTATCTCCTGTAGTGTTCACAAAAAGGCTGAAAGCTGAAGCGTAGCCAGCTCAGGGCAGCAATCCCCTGCACTCTGCTGCAGGGAGATCCTGGCTCCCCAGACTTCTGCACTAATGGGAACAAGCCATCTGGGAGGCAGGAGATGACTCCAAACTGTTCTGTTGGTATGGATGACTTTGCCAAGGAGGAGGTTCCTGTCACACTGGGTGCTACTACTGATGGCACCGATGCAGATCTCGTGGGCTCCATCACGAGCACTGGAGGTGAGCTCACTCCTCTGCCTGGAGTGAGGAAGGCTCTTGCACACCCAAACTTCCTCTCTGGTTGCTCTTTTCCCTGAACGGCCAAATAAGCTCATTTTTCCCTCTTGAAATGTTGTTTGTAAACTTTTCTGTTATCTTCTGCTGCCTTCAATTTACTAATGACCTTTCCAGCAGCCTGAATGCTGTGTTCCTGGTACTGTGAGCAATGTAAACTGTCTTAAATTATACCCCTCGTCCTCCATCCATCTCAGTTTGGTTTTGCAGGAAGATCGTGCATTATCACTTGGAGTTTGCTTTCAGAATTGAGGATGGTGATAAATAAGTGCTGCTGGTGGCAACTGGAGAACGTGGACTGCTTTAACCAGCTCAATACGTGGAAAAGAAAGGAGAAGGGATTTTTAACTTTTTTTTTTTTCTTCATGTATGGCTTGTATAGAGCTCTGTCTCCTTCAACTTAGGTTTTCTAGGGTTATAGGCAAAGATGCTCCCATCAGCAGATTTTCCTGCCTCACATCTGGAAATGCCAATTAGGGTCATTGCAATAAAGGCAGCTGCACTAATGCAAGCTCTGCTATGTGTGCCTTCCTTTGCATGCTTCCTCTGCACCTGGAATTGTTTCCCTCTCCATGAAATGACTTTTGATTGGACACCTACAGGTGTGTTGCTGTATTTTTCTTGGTAATCTCTGTCACTCCCTTAATTTTTACACGGCAGTTTAGCGGAAGGGCTGTTGAGATCCAGCTGTGTTGGCATTCATCAGTTTTGCTCTGACTTGACTGCAAACAAGACCCTGTGTTTTGTTTGCAGTCAAGATGGCGAGAAATCCTTAAAATAGAAAAGCAAATTCATGCAATGAATGATATAGATCTAATTTATGGATTAAAGTGACAAAAATCAGGTCACTGTTTAACTGAAGGACACTTTTCTGTTAATTATGGTCACAATTTCTTCAACAATGGGAGAGTAATGTGGGTGGATTCATTTGTTGGAGCACGACAGATTTATGTTGGAAACAAACTGTAATTTGCTGGTTGGGCACAGGATACTTGGGAAGCAAGAACAGAGTCTTCAGGCCTCTGGTTGTGGGAAGTCTGCTGCTTGCGGTGGGTTTTTGGGATGCAGTACACTGATATTCTGGTGCTTGTCAGATTATGTGTATGAGAAACCTAAGTTGCTGAATCATGGAATCATAGAATGGTTTGGGTTGGAATGGACCTTAAAAATCATCTCGTTCCAACCTCCTGCCGTAGCCAGGGACACCTTCCACCAGACCAGGTTGCTCCAAGCCCTGCCCAGCCTGGCCTTGAACACTCCCAGGGATGGGGCATCCACAGCGAAGAATTTTTCCTTCGTATTATCTAATCTAAACCTGCTCTCTTTAAGTTTGAAGCCATTCTCCCTTGTCCTATCACTGCATGTCCCTCTGCAGCTCTCTTATAGCCCCCCCTTCATGTACTGAAAAGCCACAATGAAGGTCACTCTGGAGCCTTTGCTTCTCCAGGCCGAACAATCCAAATTCTCTCAGTGTTTCCTCATAGGAGAGATGTTCCCTCCCTCTTCATGGCCCAGTTTAGAATTACAGAATTATAGAGTCAAGTCCAACCCTTAACATGGTACTGCCAAATGAAAGTGACTTCAGAACGGGAGCATTAGTGGTTGACTCCACTACTTTTGGTTACACCACCAAGATTGGCCTTGCTTTTGATGGGGACACCAGCCAGGATGCCACAAAAGAAATGGCTAAAACACGATCCTGAGAAGGAATATCTCCATCTGCTCTCCACACTTCATCTGCTGAGGAGCAAGTAGAAGGCGCCTCATTTTCCACAGATGTGCCTTTCACCTCCTGACACTTCATCTGCCACTTGCTATGTCTACTTGCCACCTCCACCACCTTGGAGAAACCATAAACCTGGTTGGTTTCCCATTTCTTTACTCACAGACAATCCACTCACTGGGTAGTTGCTGCAAGTGTTGTGTTTTGGTCTGTTTCTCCACCCTGGTGTTCAATTATCTTTCTTTCCTTGATTCGTAGAATCACAGAATCTCAGAATAATTTGGGTTGGAAAGGGACCTTAAAGACCATTTTGTTCTAAACTCCTGCCATGGCCAGGGAACACCTTCCACTATCCCAGGTTGCTCCGAGCCCCGTCCAACCTGGCCTTGGACACTTCCAGGGATGGGGCAGCCACAGCTTCTCTGGGCAACCTGTGCCAGGGCCTCCCCACCCTCCCAGGAAGAATTCCTTCCTAATACCTAACTAAACCCACTCTCCTTCAGTTTAAGGCAATTCCTCCATGTTCTATCACTCCATGCCCTTGCAAAAAGTCTCTCTCCACCCTTCCTGTAGGCCCTTTTTAGGTGCTGCGAGGGGCTCTGAGGTCTCCTGTAGCCTTCTCTTCTCCAAGCTGAACAACTCCAACTCTCTCAGCCTGTCTTCATAGGACAAGTGTTCCTACCCCTAATATTTCCCTTGATTTTCAGGCTGATAACTATAGTTCAGGATTTTTAAAATCTATTTTTCTCTTTCCTCCAATTTGTTGAAGCTGCCCAACAGCTTCAAGTTACAGGAGCAGCTGAAAAGGCAGGACATTGGGACCAGCAAAAGGGAAGTTCAGGACAGACCACTGATGATTCTCATATCACTGTCATTCTTTGTGATGATCATCACCATGTTACTGGGAAAGGCTGAAACAGTGAGATCTGTCACTCCACAGCCATGGGGCCATTTTGTTTAAAGATATAAGAAAACTATAGGATGAGTGTCTGGAGGCAGTGCCATGGGAACAAGTAGTAAAGACTCCTCTCTCTGCTCAAGAAGGTCTCACTCCTGGAAGGGAATGTCAAGAAATGCATCTCCTGTGACTTCTGCATCCCTTGTGACACAGCATCTCTCTTGACTTTTGGTAGCCTATTTGTGGAAGTATTCAGAGAACATATTCTCCTACATATCCTCCCATCTGTCTTTTTCCCAAACTCACTGGCCTTGGTGAATGCTTAAGAATAGATGTGCTTTCTGCGTTATGTTGAGAAGGCAGTTAAGAATTTATTTTTTGACCTTTCTCTGTTTAGATGATAATATTTTTAGTATCTTCTGTGATGGCTGCTTCTGAGTTGATTTGGACTCTCTTTTCCCATTTAAATGCAGAGGATAAAGCTTGATCAGTGTCTTAATCCAAAAGGTATTTTGGGTTGTTCTGCCACCTTGACCAGGCTGTGCAAGAACCCTTTTCATGGCTCTTAATTGTTGTTTTACATTGTTCATGAAACTCTTTTTTGGGAACGGATGAACTGGGCTTGTAGCATTTACCAGTTCACAAGAATGTGCAGTTGCTTGGCTGTACAGACCCTGAATAAGCATGCAAAAAAAGGGAGCCCAAAATATCATCCTACCACCAAAAAAAGTGTGAAATGGGAAGGAAGGAATTGTTTCTCCATGTAAACTTAAAAAAAAAAAAAAAAAAAATTTCTAAATTGGCTTCCCCACTGCATCAGTGTCTTTTTCTTCTGTTTGCCACTTACCCCATCTTAAGCTTGCAGGCAGATGACTCTGGATGGTCTTTTCTTTTCTAAAGAAAAGGGATAATACAGGCGAGAACGTCTCAAACGATCTTAAGATTGTGAGATATGGAAAAAGCTTCCTATAAAACGACATCTGTTGGGGATGTGATGTATCTCTTGAATTCAGTGTAATTAGACCCTGCTCAGCTGCGTAACTTTTGACATGGATTGGCATCTGCTTCTCTGAAGGCTTAATGGTGCCTTTAATTATAAGTAGTCTAGGAATTGCCTAGAGAGCCACGGGCTTCATTTAGTTCAAGAATATCTCCTTTGGATGGTGATCAGTAATAACGTGCTCAAAAGAAGAGCAAGCAATGTCCTGGTATGCAAATGTGGTGATGATTCCTCCCTGGGTTTCTCCTGATGGTAAATCATTAAGGCTTGGCTTCAGCATTTCATGTTGCAACTTAGTTATGGCAACTTTGGCTGGGCTTGTTATGTGCTTCCCCGTGCCTTTGGATCCTGGAGTTCTTGGTCTCCAAAAGCTGTGCTATAGGTCAGTTATTCAAAAGATTCATTTATCTCTTGAGTATTTCCTGACTTATTTTTTTTCTCGAGGGAGATTTCCTGTTTTGTTTTTTTTTTATAGTATGTGGTAGGAAGCTAAGAGATCTTCTCTAAACTGTTCCTTATTGAGGCTTTTTCTGCTGTGTTTGGTGCCGGTTTCCAAATCAAACTCAATCCTTTAGTGTGTCTCCTTTCTTCTCCCCCGTCTCCACGGGACAAGAAGCATTTCAGGTCTTCATTGCTCAACATTTTCTGAGCTCCTTCGCTATTAAAAGGATTAAGAATCAAAAGACACTGCACCACCACTTTTACCTTATAATTTTCATAGAATTCTACAGTGGTTTGGGTTGTAAGGAACCTAAAGATCACTTATTTCCAACCCCCCTGCACCTTCCACTAGACCAGGCTGCTCTGAGCCCCATCCAACCTGGCCTTGGACACTTCCAGGGATGGGGCAGCCACAGCTTCTCTGGGCAACCTGTGCCAGGGCCTCACCACTCTCTGAGTGGTGAATTTTATGTTATAGTGATCTATAATAATTATACTTTTCCTTATAATAGTCTTGATACTATTGCCTTCTTTCCTATGCATGCCATTGCTCACCTGAAAGGATTAGCCTTGGGCAAAGTTTCTTTTTGAAGTGCCTGTGCTGACATCCAGTTCCTTTCCTTGGCTTCAGTTTCTGTTAGGAGTGTGCCTGCTACAACGCTTCCTCTCCATCATCATTTCACCTTTATTGGGCCTGGTGTAGATAATTCTAAGCCATATTGAAGTAAAATTTCTGAATAACAGGAAAAATCAGCTTACATGCTCAAGAAGGCAGTGAGTTGGCATTTTGGAGACCATGAGCTTCTGTGAGGGACTTGACATGTCCCCCATGATCACAGAATCACAGAATGGTTTGGGTTGGAACAGACCTTAGAGATGATCCAGTTCCAAACCCCTGGCGTGGGCAGGGTCACCTTCCACTAGACCAGGTTGCTTATCCCATTCATTTCTATGTTCAGGCTCAGGTAGTGATGACACCAGTCCCAAGGGACTTGAAGTTCCTGGAGATCTGTGATGCCTTCAGTGGTCAGTGGAGCACGTTTGGGGAGGCTCTGGTCTCTCTTCCTTGGCTGTAGAGCTGGATTTGTAGACGTAACACTTCAGTTATGGGGGTGAACTTGGCTTTTTCTCCCTTCTCTGTTCCCTAACACGTTCAGGGAATTTAAATTGAATCCATGTTAGTGTTTACCGCTTTCAGATGTGCTCACTCAGCATTCTGGCTGCTGTTCATACCCCTGCGAGCCTCTTCTTGCACATCCCAATCCTTTGAATGATGGGAAAATCTTTGACAATGTATTCAATTAGCTGTGTTACAGCCTCACTACCTGGACTTGGCAATATTTGTGATTCTGTTTGTGTTTGCTTCCTCCTTAAGTCATGACTGGAAAAAAGACAGCCATGATTTCCAGTCAAAGCTCACTGGACCTGGGATCCCTCTGAACTCACGCATCACCCAGGGAGCTGTTTTGAGCTTTCATCTCTGCTGTTTGTGGTGTTTTTTCCACATTAGAGAAACTAAGGTGAAATTTTTCTACCACTGGAAGCCCTAAAATCGAAGCAGAAGCATTAACTGCATTCCAAGTTGTGACTTGGAGCAGGTTGCCATCATTTTACATCCTGGGTATTTAATTCCTTTGCAGAAAACAACCCCTTGGTACAATAATTCCCAACCCAGATCCTGCCTGGAAGGTGCAACACCAACTGCTAAGGTCATCTTTCCACTTTGGGACAAGCGTTGGGATGGTCACTTGAAGGATCCTCCTTGTTTCTCCTGTGCCTTTTACTTTATCCGGGAGCACTTTTTTTATCCAAATATTCCTGGCATCTTTGCAAGGAAGGGAAGTATCGAGAGAAAATAATTTACAGGACTTGGTGGCACGGTGCCATTTTCTTACAGTGTAATCACGCTTGAAATATTCAATAGAACATCGTTCTGGAGTTAATGGGGGAGATTGTTGTTGGATTATATCCCATGTGATTTTTCTTTCTCTGTGCGTAGAGTTTTCTTGCTGCAAATGAGATAAATAAAGGATTATATCTACATTCTTAATAGCTGGTATCAGAAGTGAAGCGCTTCCAGTAAAGTATTCCTAAACTTTTTTCCCCACGTAAGACTGTTTTACAAGTGTATGTCCTTCTATTTTTTTTACCCTCTTTAAATAATCTTACGATCAGGTTAGAAATTGTTCCCCTTTGCCCAAACTCTGCATAAAACATCTCTTCACAAAAATAGCAGAATGATGTTACATTTTACTTCTTGTAGGAAGAAAAACAGCGAGTTGGAGGTGAACAGCAGAGTGAAAGTTCCTTGAGAAGATGGGAATTGCTTTTTTCTTACATTTTGGTGGTTGTTGTCAGATCTGCAGCAGTGACCTGGTGATGCTGTGCAGGTGCTGCAGCTGCTGGAGGGACAACAGAGAGAGGGCTGTAAGAGCATCAACAGAGTATTTCTGGGTGTCAGGAGGCTGCAGGATTCATCTTCCCATCAAAGCAGGGCTGAGAGAAATTGTGGCCCCTTAGAGAACCATTTCAGGTGATTTTCAGTATCAGTCTGGAAAAATCAAAATGTCCTTTCATACAGGCGAGATAAAATAAAGGTAATTCAAGGCAGCTTGAAGATCTCTGTTTTTCTCAGAGACTTTCAGCAGATATTGGGATCCCAGAATGGTTTGGGTTGGAAGGGACCTTCAAGACCACCCAGTTCCAACCCCCTGTCGTGGGCAGGGACAGGACCAGGTTACTCAAAGCCCTGCCCCACCTGTTCTGTTTTAAAAAATGGTGATCTTTGTGATTTTTTTGGAGATGTGTGTACAGTACCCACTGCCCTGTTACTCTTAGATTTAGTATTGGCAGCGCCTTCTTGTTCAGCGTGTTGTTCCTTGTCCTGTTTTCTAGGGAAGAAAGTATTCTTGACAGTCACGAAGGACACTGGAGTAGATAAAGTGTTATTGTATGGTAATTCCTGCGCTCCAAAGTTACGAGGAACCTTTGATCAGTCCTCTGTGTGATTATCTTAATATCACAAACGCTGATAATGTAAATGGAGATTTCAAGCTTGACCTGATTCATAAATAGGATAAGTTAAAATTATGAACGTGATTGAGTTATTTGCTGCAGCTGCTTCCAGGGCTGGATTGATTTGAATTTCTGCTGACAAGGCATTGAGACCTCTGGGAAGGACATCCCTGAGTTTATTAGCAGAGTGCTGGGGAAGGAGGAGTTTTGGGGATGTGGAGGGTGGGTGGGTGGTGGTGGGCTGGCTGGGTTTCAAAGCCTTGGGCTGATAGTGAGGTCTTCTGCAATAATTTGGTCTGGTTTGAGCAAAAACCCTAAATTAATGTAATAACTTTAATTGAATGATGTGTGCCTGGAAGTGCCACTGCAGTCAGTGCATCTCAGTGATGGTTCTTGTTTTGCCTGGTACCATGGGCCCCTGGTTGTTGCTGGTTTGGAGTTTGGGCATTTAAACAAATTCTGGCTTGTTGATCAGGGGTTCTGTTTGGGTTATTTGTATGTTCTGGTGAAAGCTTTTGTTGGCAAAAGATTCTCCGTTCCTTGTTGAGATTTTGTCTCAGACACAGAAACTGAAATCAGTGGGGTGCAGGACCCAAGCTGGATCTGTGCTTTGGAAATCTCTCTTCTGCAGCATCTCCATTGCTTATCTGAACATCAGACTCAAATCAGTTTTTCTTCTTTTGTCGTAGGATTTCACCTGTGTATAACCTCCGTCAGAGTTTACATTGGGTCTGAAACGTTTGACATCCCAGAAATTTCTACTTGGAATCTGTCTATAGCGTTTCTTGCCTCCTTGCTCTTGTTGAAGAAGGAACATCTCAGTGGTGTCACTGTAGCACTTCCCACTGAAGACTTGAGGCAAAAAATCGTTGAGTTCAGCCTGGAGAAGAGAAAGCTCCAGGGAGACCTTAGAGTCCATTCCAGAGCCCAAAGGGGCTCCAAGAGAGCTGGAGAGGGACTTTGGACAAGGGACAGAGTGACAGGGCAAGAGGGAATGGCTTTAAACTGAAAAGAGGAGAGACTTAGATGGGGTATTGGGAAGAAATTCTTCCCTGTGAGGGTGGTGAGGCCCTGGCACAGGCTGCCCAGAGAAGCTGTGGCTGCCCCATCCCTGAAAATGTCCAAGGCCAGGTTGGACGGGGTGTGGAGCAGCCTGGTCTAGTGAAAGGTGTCCCTGCCATGGCAGGGGGTGGAACTGGATGATCTCCATTGTCACCCTTCTCCATAGCCTGGGTATGGGCAGGGAGCTGGCTGGGTGCTCTCCTGTGCTCTCACATCTCCAGCTGGGATGTGTTTGCTCTCTAGATATTCCTCCCCATCCACAGATCTCATCTACCAACTCTCCTTTACTTAACCTGCAAAGATTTAAGGCACTTAATGGCTGGAGGCTTTGGCAACATGAATTGAAAGCCTTTTATAACTCAGTGTTTGGTGGTCTTCACCTCACTGTGTAAAGGTAAAAAGCGACTGCATCTCCTCCTCCTGCTGCTTCAGGGCTCTGTCCTTGTGTTAAACCCTCCTTCTTACTGTGTTTCCTCTGTAAATCCTGCAGGTTGTAACAGTCTCCTAAATCTTACAGATTGCTGTAGAAAATACCTTCTGTGTTTACTTGTTTGTTAGTTTTAAGAGAGTCGTTTGTATTTGACCAGCTTTACATAACTGTGTGTGTATGTATATATATATGCACATAATATTTCATTCCTTGCACAAATCCCTATATATATTATTATTTTTTTTTAATTCTAAGAAGCTGGGTAAACTTCCTCAATGTGTTGTGAAGTGATGCTTCATTTTTATCCGAGTCAAGATCTCAGTGCACAGTAGAAGCCCTCAGCAGAGGCACTGCAATGACTGTTCCCATTTCTGCACCTCGTTTGTACAGCGCCTGAGATCATCTGATTGTCTCTAACTTCTGCCACATCCCAGCAAACCTGGTGTTGGCAAGTGCAGCAACTCAGCTGATGTGCACCGATACGAAAAAAATTAGGTTTTCCTGGTGCTTTAGCTTTGGGAAGGGGATTTTAGTGCATCCACATTTCTACAGGCATCTGAATTACAGCCCCATTTTTTATTTGGCTTCTTTTCTCTACGTTTTTCTCCAGCACTGCTGCTTTTTATGGGACTTCTTAAAAACAAAAATAGTGAATTTTTTCCTACTCAAAAATCAAAAGTCTGATGCTGGAAAGGGCTTTTACAAATGCTGTGCAGCGCTGCTGCAGGGAACAGCCTCCCATAGCAACCTTCAGCTTGAAAGCTAAAATCACATCACCCCTTATGACAGCTTTATTATTAGATTGGCATGTGAACCCTTTGGAAGGGGTCTAGGTGGCAACAAAAAGTTCCCCTAGATTCTGTATTTAGGAGGTTTTTTAATTTATTTTGGATTTTGTGGGGGCTTTTTGTCACTTTTGAGTTTGGCTTTTATTTTTTTTTTTTCTGGTTTAATTTTTCTTTTTCTCAGATAGAATAAATGTTAGAAAAGTGAGAGACACCACTCTAGGGAAGGTAGAAGATCTCTGCCATGGGGAATTACACATGATTGTGGCTGTCACCAGAGCAATTTCACAGAAAAACAGAATCAGAGAATGATTTGGGTTGGAAGGGACCTTAAAGATCACCACATTCCAACTGCTGCCATGGGCAGGGACACCTTCTGCTATCCCAGGTTGCTCAGGGCCCCATCCAACCTGGCCTTGGAAACTTCCAGGGATGGGGCAGCCACAGCTGCTCTGGGCAACTTGTGCCAGGGCCTCACCACCCTCACAGGGAAGAATTTCTTCCCAATATCTATTTTGTCCTAAAATATATTTCATGTTTTTTCTACTTCTAGACAGGGACAAGATGGGAGTCCTTGCTGGACAGCAGTGGGTTTGGGCTCAGGTTGTGCTTTTTTTGGGATTTGTGTTTGTTGCAGTGACACGTGTGCCCTTCCTGTTGTTCAGCCACTTTGCAGACTTGTATCACATCTCCATGCTGGCTTTGCTTCCTCAAAACTTGTGGTGGGAGGACACAAAGGACCTGCAGAGCCTGGGGAAACTCCTGACAGTAATTGGGGGACCGAATCAGGGTATTCCAGATCCAGTCTGAGATAAGGCTGATGATGGGAGAGTTTGTCTTCATTGAGCTTGGCACTACTCATCTGATGGATTGGACGGACTCTTCCTCCCCGCTGGAAACCCAGGCTGAGTGGGGCTTGGAGCAGCCTGCTCTAATGAAAGGTGTCCTGCCCACGACAGGAGAGTTGGAACCAGATGATCTTTAAGGTCCCTTCCAACAGAAACCCTTCTGTGTTTCTGTGATTCTTGGAAAAACAACTGCGGAATAGTTGGACATGTGTGGTTCACTCTGAGCTGGAGGCTGCTGGGGCTTCTCTGGCTGCCAGGGTACGAGCCATAAAATGCCTGGTGCTGTTGATGATACCAGCTGATGTGATCCCCCCTGCTCCCATTTCACTGGTGCAGAGATAGCCACACACACACTATCCACCAGACATCCACTGGGTCCATGGGAGGAGCAGCATCGCTCCTGCTTCCTGCTTGAGCTCTGGATTTCTCATCCCAAGCGCTTCTGGGGAGGAAGAAAACTCCATGGAGGAGAGGGGGTGGTTTTCTGTGCTGGCTGTAAGTGAGGAGACAGTCAGGCTTAGGCCCTGGGAAAGGTCTGGTGATAGAGAAAATGGTTTGGAGCCCATGTGAGGAGTTGCCTTGCTTTATCTGCGATTCCTTCAAAAGCTTTTCAAGCTTTTCTAACAGGCTTTGTGAGTGTCTCCATCCTCCATTTAAATCCTGTTCCTCTCCATCCCTTTGCACTTCATAGAGGAGCAAGCAGTGACTCATTACACAGCCTACGAGGAAGCCTTAATGAATAAATGCATTTAAGAAAAAGAAGAAAAGAAAAAGCAGAGTTCTGTCTGGGGCAGACTGGTGCTTTTGCTGTCTTGAGCTCTGAAAGAATAAGTTAGGCTGCTTCTTTTTATTTGCCTTTAATTAATTGAGTCACTTTTGTGCTGTTGTTAAGACTAATAGGGCTTTGTTGGGACTAGAGCTGTGGATTTGTGGGTTGCTTTTTCTATTTTGGGGTTTATTTGGTCTTAATTTGCTTGAAACATCAAGAGCAAAATTTGCAAATCTCCCAAGCTTCTTCCTTTTCCATTTCTCTTCTTTCTCCTCCAAACCTCGTTGCTGGCAGTGTTGCATGGGGAGAGGAGCAGTTCCGTGCCCCGTGGTGCTTTCTGGTCATTCTTGGCACTAATTGGAGCACAGCGGTGTCTTTCGAGGCACCTGCAGTGTTTTGGAGGTTGGTGGGCTCCCCTTGCCTTGCAGAGGAGCTGTATTTCCCTGCCAAGTCCCTGAAACAATTCTGTTTATTTACCTTTCTTCCTTTGCTGCTCCGATGGAAAGAACCGTGGTGGCACTTTTCATTTTTTCTCCAGCAAGAACATAACCACACAGACCCGCAGTTTGAAAACTGGAACTTCTGCATCCCTTTTCTTGCTTCTACATGTTCTGGTCAGGCTGGAATCTCTGCTCAGGACTCGTGAACAGAGCAGGACACAACGTGCATATATATTTATATAATTCCTGCATTGCATGAATTTAAAAAAATTAAAAAATATATAAAACATTTGTAAAATTTATGTAATTCATTCAGTGCATGAATTTTGGAGTACATGGGAATAATAGGGGCAGTTGGCTGGGTCTGGTGGTTATAACTAGGAATTGCACTTGTTTTTATTTAAAGGTGGTAAAAATGTCCCTGCCCATGGCAGAGGGGTTGGATCAAAATGATCTTTAAGGTCCTTTCCAACCTAAATGATTCTGTGATTCCGTGATTCTATGATTTTTTCATCTTGGAGATTCTCCTTGAATTCAAAAGCTCATTAGTGTTCCTCTTCTCCATGAGCTCCAAGTCTGGTGGATTTGTTTTTTTTTTTTTTAATTTTTTTATTTTATTGTTTAAATACAGGAAAGCAATGTTTTCAAAGGGAGGGAAGAGGGTGAGAAAGAAGTGTGGGTGCTCCTCGGAGATCGAGCTGATCCATTTTTGTCTTGTTATATATCATTTTAACTTAATGCTGTTACATTATTTCAGCTGTGCTTGGTTTTCAGATTGGGTGCAGATACGAAGTTGCTATAACAACATGATGATTCATACAATGCAAGCAACAATCTGCCCGGATTTATTTTTCTATCATGACGACTTAGATGTTTTTGGTGGGGATTTCTGTCTATTTTCAGATAGGCCACGCCATTATTTCTCTGGAGTGATTTGTGTCCAGCGATTACCTGGACTCGAGGTGGTAACACCTGAGTTTGTGTAACAGACCCAGGGGTCTCAGAGCACTTCCCAAAGGTCAGTGCTGTGGTGCAAGGTTTGGGGTGGGAGATGGAGGCTCAGGGATGTGGGAGTGGCCCAAGCGCCTTCAGCATGTCAGCTGTGCAAGCACAGCACCTGGCACCTTGTACCTCTGCTCAGGTGGTTTTCCATCCCACTTCTTCTTGCAGTGATGGAGCAGCCAAACTGATCATTTCTGAGGGCCTCCTGATCCTTGTTTAGAAAGAGAAGCACAAGTTAAGATCTCTCGAATTTCTCCTAGAAACGTATTGTCAGTGTTTCTGTTGCCACCTAAAGGTCCTCTAGAATCACTGGGGAGTTCAGGGGTAGATCCAAAAATCAGTAACAGAGTCTCAGAATGGTTTGGTTTCAAAGGGACAGGGCAGGGCTGGAACACCTTCCACTAGCCCAGGTTGCTCCAAACCACGTCCAACCTGGCCTTGAACACTTCCAGGGATGGGACAGCCACAGCTTCTCTGGGCAGCCTGTGCCAGGGCCTCACCATCCTCATGGTAAAGAATTTCTTCCTAATATCAAATCCAAATCCTTCTGCTTTTAGCTGAAAGCCATTGCCCCTTGTCGTGCCACCTCAGGTCCTTGTCCAAAGTCTCTCTCCAGCTCTCTTGGAGCTCCTCTAGGACTGAAAGGGTGCTCTAAGGTCTGCCTGGAGCCTTCTCTTCTCCAGGCTGAACAACACGAACTCTCTCATGCTGTCTTCATAGAAGAGATGCTCTAGAGGATTTAATTAATAAATCTGTTTATTTTTAATTTTTTTTAAAAAGTTACAGTCTGCAATAACAGAAATGCTTTATTTAGGTCTTTTAATAGAAAAAAAAGAAATACCTAGAATGAGGGATGATTGATTTTTCTGTGAAAGATGACAAATTATATAGAAATATCTACTTCCTGCCAATTTCAAGTTGCTTCTCCTTTGCAAAGAGCAGTCGTGATGGGAAATGTTTCAAGGTACCTCCAGACACTTTGTCAGCTTCTCAACTCTGAAACTTGAGCAATGGAAATAAATGCCTTGGGCTTCCAGGAGCCTCACACTGAGAGCTTGCTCCTTTTCTCTCTCCTCTCTCTTTTCTGTCCTAATGTTGGGAATTTCAGATAACACAGAGAATCACAGAGACATGGAATGGTTTGGGTTGGAAGGGACCTTAAAGATCATCTCATTCTGACTCTACTGCCATGGGCAGGGACGCCTTTCACTAGACCAGGTTGCTTCAAGCCCCATCCAGCCTGGTCTTAAACTTCCAGGACTGATTAGTCCACAACTTTACTGAGCAACCTGTGCCAGGGCCTCACCACCCATATAGTAAAGAATTTCTTCCCTAATATCCAATCTAAACCTGCCTTCCTTCATTTACTCCTTCCCTGCTTTATTTACATCCCTTAATGGAGCAGTGTGCCCTGGCAACTTCCTTGGAGTTTTGTTTTCTCCCAGTTCTAAAGATGAGTTTGTTTTTTTTTTTTAATGAAGTGTATTTGTATTTCTTAATTTGTATTTTCTTGCTAACAAATATAGGATTACTTGAATATTTTTCTGGCAATTTTTTCCCCCATGTAGAGCTGTAGCAGGACTTGATGACTCTTGGAAAAAGGCTCTTCCTCCTTGCGCAGTCACAGGACTGTGCTGATCTGAAAATCATCCAGAGATGACAAGAGGCTTTTGTCCAGCCTGCCTGTTGAGCTGGTGTCTCTTTATTTTCCCTGACAACTGGAATGCAGTTGATCCTGTAAAATGTCTGGGCTTTCTGTCCTGCCTAATTGTGTTAAACTGCATTTGCATCCTAAAGAGAGCGGCTGAGAGAGGATGTTGAAGCCTTATATGCATTTTTAAACTCATAAATGCCATCAGTCAGTGAAGTCTAAAGCATCAGATAACTAACTCTGAAGGCCTTGCTGAAATGCACTGATGCCTTGATGCCTTTGTGAGTTGTCTTCCCCTGCACTGAATCTCCAGATCCTACATGTGTTGCTGCCAGCTGTATTAGGGATAAGGAGGAATCATAACTGTGAAAACAGCCCTGAGGGCTGTAAATATCTGCACACCATCGAATGAATTTTGCAGTTTTGCAGGGGATCACATCCTTGTTCCTATGGTAAGACTTCTCTTGCAGTGCAAGAAGCTGTTTTCAGACCTCTCTTCCTGCATCAGAGGAACCATTTTCTCCTGGTGCTTCTTCATGTGCCCTACCAACCTCCACTCCACCTTTTCAACAGCCGGATATTTGGGCACCCCAATAAAAATGCGATAAAAGTGGAGACAGTGGAAAATATATTCCAGTCAATCACAACGTCTTCTGGAGCTGTGTTCCAAAATTTTAAAGCATGTGCAGAAGGCGAGTCAGCATAGTGGGTGAGATATTGTGGGTATCACTGAGGGCTGTTGCTTTCACTTTTCTCCTGGGCATGGTTTTTAACCCTTGACCACATTGATCATCCTGACCTGATCCCACACAGCCTCTTCCATGCAGAAAGTTGTAGATTTCTCCTCCTGTGACCTCCTCTGCACATGGGATGAGGACTTTCCTGTTTGGCTTGGTGGTTCCTTGGAGGAAACCTCTTCCTGTTCATGACGGGCCTGCAATTTTAGCCTCTGACTCTTGGTTCTGTTGCTTCTTCTCTTGCCTGTGTTTTCTCCTGGGCACATTACAGAGCTGTGCCAGTCTGATACCCATGGCCTGGAACAAAAGACCGTGTCTCACCCAGCTCCTTTTGTGCACGTGAGCATTTCTGTAACGGGTAGAAGATGATTCTCCCTCTGAGTCATGCAATTGCTGTTTCCTTCTCTAAGAAATATGGTAAAATCAGCAGAAGGAATGGGAGGGAAGAAATGGAAAATGTCTCTGCATTTCAAGAGAAAAAGCAACAGCTCCCCCATGGTGGTTGTTTTGGCAGCAATTTGCATCTCAATTTCAACCCCAAAATAGCCATCAAGTGCAGGCAGCTGCGTCTGCTGTCCCAAAAGGTGTCTGAGAGGGTGTTGGTTTTCTTGCCGTGGTCCTGATGGTGTGATGAGCCGTGAAGGAACCGTCAGCCACGTGCATGAGCAAAAGGAAAATCAGTTGGGGTTTGCAGCAAGACCTTGTGAATGTCTTGTCTTGCCATATCGGTGCCTTGCTGCTGAACAGGATTTCACAGTGGTTTCAGGGGTGTGAGTCAGTGTCTGTCCCAGTGCTCCCTCTGATAGGACTGCTCATCTGAGCTGGAGTTGCAGAGTCCTACGACCAGCTGTAGCTCAGATGTCAGGGGTTTGCCCTGCTCTGGTGTGCAGCGTTACGTCTTTGCCCCAAACCTCTCTGTTGATGTTGCATTGAGGGTGGAGATGTATCCCCACGTGATTCAGGTGGAGGGCCACTAAGCTGCTCACAGGGCTGGAGCTATGGAGACAGGCTGAGAGAGTTGGGGTTGTTCAGCCTGGAGACAAGAAGGCTCCGGGGAAAGCTGAGAGCCCCTCCCAGTGCCTAAGGGGGTTTCAAGAGAGCTGGAGAGGGACTTTGGACAAGGGCATGGGGGGGTATAACAAGAGAGAATGGCTTCAGACTGAAAAGAGGGCATGTTTATATAAGATATTGAGAAGAAATTCCTCCCTGTGAGGGTGGTGAGGCCTCAGCACAGGTTGCCCAGAGAAGCTGTAGCTGCCCTGTCCCTGGAAGTTTTCAAGGCCAGGTTGGATGGGGCTTGAAGCAACCTGATTTGATGTCCCTGCCCATACAGGGGCTTGCAATGAGATGGTCTTCAATGTCCCATTCCAGCCCAAACCATTCTGTGATTCTCAGAAGCTTTTCCTCCTTAGGGATGCCCAGCCTCATGAGGTGTCATTGTGTTGCTGCCCCTGAACTTTGTGTTTGCTCCCACCTGTCCGCTGAGGTTTTTGCAGATATTGAATCAGTTTTCTTCTGGTTTCCATTTTTTACTTCTCTCGTGTCAGTGTGATGGCACAGCCAGAACACACATGAGCTCTTTAGCAATTTTGTCGTGAGAAAACCTCATGGTTGCCTTTTCCTTCTCCAAAATATCTGGAAACCGCTATTCCTCTGTTTATCTCATATCCATTTGTATTGGAGGAAACTTGTTTTGTCTCAGGCAGGGCTGGTCTGCTGGAACAGACGTGGTGTTGGGGCTGGAACCCTGCTCTGAAGCCTGGGAGCAGCTGGAAGTGCAGTTTCCCATTAGCTCCTTCAGCTGTCGGAGTCTCTTGACGTGACACAGGGAAGTTTCTGCCTGATGGATTTCAGGGACTGAGGCGAGGGCGGGTGTGCATTTTAATTTTAGTTCTGCATGACGGAAGACGCTTGCGAGCCCTTCATATTAATTTCAAAACTCTTCAGGATTGTGCTTATTTTGCTGGAATAGTGCAGTGGGTTGGCTGGGGAATAAGCAAGCAAAGCAGGAATTTGGGGAACGATAAAACAAACCACGCAGACATGAGTTAGTCTGTACAGCCTGTCAGTAACCACCTGCGTGTGTTCCTTGACCTCTTCCTACCCCTAGGAGAAATGTTCTGACCCTGAAGGATCTTTGCATCCTCAGTCTTTTGGGCTGGAGTTACTGGATTGGAAGGACTCCAGTTGTCCAGCTCTCCAGTTCGGCCATCTTCCACTGGTTCCATCTGCTCATTCAACCTCCAGGAGAAGCAGGGTGGATGTCATGCCAGAAGGAACTGTCATTAGCTGTCTTCGTGTCTAGTGCCGGGGCATGGCAGAGGAGAAGGCGTGGAGAATTCCCAAAAAGGCAGCTGAGTAAGGGAAGGTGATGGCTTCAGCTGGAGCAGAGGCATCTCCACAAAAAGGCTGCTCTTTCTCCTCTCCAGTTGCCTTGCAACTGAGCTCTGACAGCATTAAAACTTCAGGCAACCTCCTTGTGAAAGCCTTTGCTTGCTCAGAAAGGGGGAGCTGGTTGCAATCCAGTGATGCCAGTTTGGGCTGGAAGGAGGAATGTGGCACCAGCATGGACAGTATGTGCAGGGCCATGGGTATGGATGCTAGGTGGCTCAGCAGCAGGGGGTGAGGAAGCCTGGATTCATCTCTCCATATCTGAAACTTTGGTGCAACAGAGGTGTTCCGGGGAGTGTTTTCATTGATTTAGCTTGGTACTGTCCTGGTTTCCACCCCAGAGGCTCTTTAGATTTTGGGGATTTTGGGTACATTGTGGTTGTCGTGGAATTTGAGGACATTCCTGGAGAACCCAGCAGGGAAATTCCTCTAGATAGCAGTTGACTGGACATTTTACAAGTGAGATGCAATCTGTGCCTCCACCTCATGGATTGTGTTGTTGCTATTTTTATTATTTTTTTTAATAAATACTGTGTTTGTGTGCTTGGATGACATTTCCCATTCAAAAAGGGAGAGGAGGAAGGAATGTGTCACCCACACCCAAGGTGCTGGGCGCATAACTCAGGAGAATTACTCATAAAGCCTCAACCTCATTATCCACTTATGAAGGATTTCTGCCACCAATTTCCTCAGCCTGGCCACAATCCTGAAATTAATCTCACCTAAACAGTCAGGAGCATTTCCTCTCTCAGTGCAGGCAGAAATCATTTTGTCCCGTGGCTGAATGCTTCAGACAAAGACGAAAATAGGCAAAACCCCCCAAAAAGCCCAAAGTACAATAATTAAGCTGGTGCATTTGTTTGGGGTGTTAAAAAAGGATGCTCCCATCCCAGTTCCAAGCAGATGATGGAGTGCATAGCATAGGTGGAGCAGACTGGGGAGGACTCAAAGCACCAGCTGGGTAGTTGAGGTGGTTTCCCCATTGTAAACATCTCAGGAAGAGGGATAAGTTGCCCTTTTGGGGAGCAGATGGGGTCTGGAATTACAGTGTCCTTGTGGGCACTGGTAGGATGAGCTGAGTTTGGATCTTCTGAAGTGCCTGCTGTTGTATTTCTTTCTCCTGCCACAGAGTCACCTGGGTTTTAGCTACTCTTAGCAATATCCTGCAGAAAACAGGGATAGTGAGCCTGTGATGGTTGAAATCCAGACCTAAACTCACCTCTTACGTGCTTCTCATCATACTCTTCCTAATTTTTTTTTTTTTTCCTGGAGCAGAAAAGAATGGCCATGAAGTCACAAATTCCCAGCCCTCAGACCCTACTGTTTGGTTTTCTTTCTAAAGAAACAGGGTGAAGGAAAGGGGCTCTGGGATGTCCAGCCGAAAAATATTCCTTATAGCCAGAGCAGTGATGATGTGGCTCAACAAGAAGTTGGAACTGGGATGTCCTGGGCAAAACAAGGGGAGTGGGAGGCTGCACATCACCATGTCCTGCCCACTCTTCCCAAGCAGCAGGTGACAGGACAAGAGGAAACTGCCTGAGTTTGCACCAGGGAGGTTTAAATTTGATATTAGGAAAAATTTCCTCACCGAAAGGTTTTTCAAGCATTGGAAGAGGCTACCCAGGGACAAGGTTGAGTCACCATTCCTGGAGGTATTTAAAGATGTGTGGATGTGGCACTTGGGGACATGGGTTAGTGGTGGCCTTGGCAGTACTTAGTAGTTGGACTAATGGATCTGAAAAGTCTTTTCTAACCTAAATTATTCTGTCACTCTAGGAAGATGAGAGTGTTTCTTCTGGCAGCTGTCAGCTATGAGTGGTGGCTTTAAAAAGTTTGTGTTTTCCCTGTTAGTTCTGTCTTACCAAAGGACGTGGAAGTGCTGCTGGGCATGTCCCAAGTGTAGGATGCTGAAGGTTGAGGTGGATTAGCACTCATCTGCTAATAAAGACGCTGGCAAACAAGAGAGGATGGAGTGGGAGGACTGAGCTGAGTTGCCCCGTGGTGATTTCCATAGGTTAAACGAGCAGGTCGTTGGGAATTACATCCTCCAGATGTAACAACTCAATAAGATCAATGTTTACAAAACCCCTCACACAACTGGATCCAAATCTTGATTAAACCTCGAGGCTGGTTGTCCCCAGCCTGCTCAGTAACACACACTCAGTTGTTGCACTGCCTTTTGATGTTTCTCGCTCTGAGCAACAAGAAGCTGCTGCTCCAGGAGGGGAAAATCTTCTGTCACAGTGTGTAATTGGCTTGGTGTGTTTGCACAGAGGTCACCAAGGGCTGGAATTGCTGCTCTGCTGCTCTGGGCAGATATAAATCATTGCTCCAATTTTATCTCTGAATTTTTCTCTCTGGGAAATTGCATCCTTTTTTTATTTTTTTAATTTTTTTTTTTTTACTGAGCCTTCTGTATAGAGCATGTATGTAGGAAGTATACAGCATTTACAGAGGAAGTGTTTATTAATACAAAAGGATTCTTGAAGTGTTCAGCCCACAGTGACCAGAGCTGAAGGAAGTGTGTGAAGGGCTTCCTCACTGGTGTTAACTGAGCAAAGCAAGTAGGCGTATTAATTAAAAGGCCTTTTGTGAGCTCTTGAGAGCTGCCTGGTGCTCACCTCATGCAGGACCTGCCTCTTGGGGTTGCACCGGCGCTTTTTCGTGGCAGCAAAATCGGCTGCTTTTGTAACCAAGAGGTGTTGTTTCTAGAATAAAAACTAAAACTGGAAATTCTTGGAAGGTAGGAGAGTGTGTACGTGTTTGAAGGCCAGCAGGAGAGAGAAACGAGTGGCTGGTGAGAAATGCCAAGACCTTGGTTCAGCAGGGTTCTCCCTGTTCTCTCAAATCTGACACACCAAAGTGCTTAACTGGATTGTGGCCAGAGTGTTCCTCCCACAGCAGGTTTGGGATCTTAAAGAAGACTGGACACCTAAGTGCTTCTCCTTTTCTTTTGAAGGTTTTTATTTGCTATTTATTATTTTTGCAGGCATCCTGCAAACAATTACAACCCCCTACTTTTGTACCATTGCTAATCTGGAAATATTAAAACCTTCTAGCAATTTTAAAGATTTATATCAACTTTCTGTTGAAAAGGACGTGCTGTTTGCCTTGCTCAGCAGTGATGTTTTGAGGAACCAACAGTTGTTTTTGTGCCTGTTCCTATAGCCCAGCTCAGAGGTTGTGCCAGGATACCAGAGCTCCTGGTGCTGATGGTCACCATGTACTTAACAATGACAGTGAATTAGTTTTTTTCCCAGTACTTATCAGTCGTCTTGCTTTTACTTCCAGATTAGAAGAAACTCTTGTGTGCCCAGGAGAGCAGGACTTGGGGAGCTGCTGGTAAGAGCATCTCTTCAGGAGAGGGCCACCTGAACGTGGAATGATGGGGCTCAGGCAGATGCAAATAAAATTGTGCCCTTGAGAACATTTTTTTTTTCCCCCATGACTTCCATTTTATAGGAGTTTCACTCTCTTTCTGACTGAGTTGCCAAAAGGGAAAGCTGGTTTATGGAAGTTTTTGGTGATGAGCCTGGGGAGGGAGTGCTTTATCTTCACTGACATGGATGTCGTGGTTTGACGCTGGCCCAACGCCAGGCCCCCACGAGAGCCGCTCGCTCACCTTTCGCTACCACAGCTGGGCAGAGGAGGGAAAAGGAAAAAAAATTAAGGAATGCTTCATGAGTGAGATAAGAACCGGGAGAAAACACTTCAAGGGCGAAACAGGCTCAACTTAAGTTGTGAAGTGGATTTATTACTAACAGAATCAGAGGAGGATAATGAGAAGTAAAATAAGCCCTAAGAACAC
>VZTI01004200.1:128168-163951 GCA_013397865.1 Struthidea cinerea
AACTTCGCAATAAACGGCCTTTCCATTTTCCGTCTTATGAGCAATGTCCTTGCCCATGCGTCATTACTGCAGATCTCTGCATCCCCTGTGGATCCCCATGAGCTGTGGGTGGATCTCTGCATCCCCCATGGATCCCCATGGGCTGCAGGGGCACAGCTGCTTCACCATGGCCTTCACCAAGGCCTGCAGAGGGATCTCAACTCCAGCACCTGGAGCACCTCCTCCCCCGCCTTCTTCACTGCCCTTGGTGTAGCCATGTTGTTTTCCCTCACATGTTCTCACCTCCCCCTTTTCTCTGACTAGAATCCAAAATCCTGTGACTTTGTTTTGATTTTCTTCTTAAATATGTCATCACAGAGGTGTTACCAACCTCTCTCATTGGCCCAGCTTTGGCCAGCAGCATGTCCATCCTCAGAGCCATCAGCCATTGGCTCTGCGGGACATGGTGGGAAGCTTCCAGCAGCTTCCTCACAGGACCCATCTTTGTGGCCCCCCTGCTGCCTAAGACCAGGCCATGCCAAACCAATGCAGTGGAAAGCAACCTTATCCAAGAGTTGTCTCAGAACTTTGGCCATATTTTCATGTTCTCCCTGCGTTCTCGTTGTGCTGGTCCTTTGCTGGTTCCATGTCTTTGATCTCTAGAGCAAACCATGCACAGGAGTAAAATAAACACGGAGAATGGCTGTGTTCTGAAACTTGGGTGCTTAAGGATGCTGGGCAGAATTTGAATCATGGAATAGTCTGGGTTGGAAGCAACCTCTGAAGGTCATCAAATCCAACTCCCCTGCCATGAGCAGGGACATCTTCAACTTGATCTGGTTGCTCAGAGCTTCATCCAACCTGACCTTGAATCTTTCCAGGGATGGGGCACCTGCCATCTCTGTGAGCAACCTGTTTCTGTGTCTTACCATGCCTGTGGTAAAAAAATGTCTTCTGTCTTGCCTGAACCTCTACCCTCTTTCAGTTTGAAACCATTGCCCTGATACTACAGGCCCTACTAAAAAGCCCATGCCCAAATTCACTGAAATCACTGAGAACCGTGTTGTTCTGTCAGTCTTCATGTTTAACTTCATGTTCCTCATCTTGGAAACTCCTGCCAGGGTGGTAAAGCCTTGCTGGTCTCGTGGGCAGTGGGAAAGGCAAGCAGGGGAATGCTGGTCCCATGCCACAGTGGTGGGATGTTCATGTGTCCCTTGGATGCTCACTGGTCCCCTCACAGGGAAATTGCTTTTTGCTCCAGCAGCAGATTCAGCAGTGGCGGATCCATTCGTGGGCAGCACAGCCACAGCCAAGTTCCAGTGGCTTTTTCGGGGACTGTTCTGTTCCTCCAACCTCGTTTACCTCCCCTTGGAGGAATGGGAGATTTACAGGACTCCTCCTTGGTGTCCCTGGAGATAGAAGCTGATTCATCCCCCACAGGGTTCGTGTTTGGGGAGCGAGCAGTGCTTTGTGCAATTCTCCTGTCACCTGTGGTGGCACTGGTGCTGAATCAGTGTGATGGGTGTCCCTTTTGATACACGTGATGTTTCCCTAAATACCAGTGCTCATTGCCCCTGGATCTCCTCGCAGCAGTACTGAGCAAAGAGCTTTGGTGGTGTTACTGCTGCCCTGAGTACTCCCACAGCACCATGTCTGGCTGGACAGAGAGAACATAAATTGTCCTTCCACAAGGGTCTGGACTGAAACCTAGAGGATTTGGCTTTCAGTACGAGCTAGCCATGCCTTAAAACAAATTTTGCTGAGGGCGTCTTTTCTCAGCTTTATGGCTTTCCCTTGCCACCTCTTACTTTCACGTGCAGTTTCTTCTGTGTGGCAGAAAGAAGCAGGTACATGGGAATGTGGCCTCTGGGAGCAACCTGGACCAATGGGTTAGAAAGCTGGAGTCAGCCAGGTGATGGGGCAGATTGTTTCAGCGGTGAGGGGGGAAAGGAATCTCTGTGTCTGTGACCAGTCTTGCTCTTGCTGGACCTGGAGTCACGAGCCCGGTGCAGGGTGTTGCTGTTGGTGATGTGAATTGTAAAGAACACAAGGTGTGATGAATGTGAAAGGCCTGTGGTGCTTTGAGAGCTGCATTGATGGTGTCAGCCAGGCTGGGGTCAGGATCTCTCTCCCCAGCTGTCATGGTGGTCCTTGGCTGTGTTGACAACATTTTAGCCCCCGACAATTTGTTGACCTGTCCAGCCCTGTCTCTGTTCCTGTGTTGTCTTTGTGCTCTTTCACACTCTTTCATTGCCCTCTCGCCACTCCATGGATACCAGGGGTCTGGTGCTCTCCATGTCTATCTGCTGCATGATGAGGAAAGTGGGTGGAAACTCTTTGGGAAGAGTAACCCCAGCTCTAGGTTGGGCGCGGGATGCTCTTGAAAGTCTCGCTGTTCGGCAGCCACATGTGGTGCTTTGGGAGCACAGCTATGGAAGGGCATCATTGCAGCAGAGCCCAAATCTCTTCCTGCTCAGATTTGTTCTTTTTCACCGCCTGCTACCCTGGAAGTCCAGGCAGTGGAGTTGTTTTTAGCTTTTTGACGCTCTGTGCCAGGTGAGCACTGATGAAGGGACTTTTGCTGGAAGGGCTGCACAGGGCAGAAGCACAAGGTGCTCCCTGGCCCCAGCCCTTCATCCACATGACCAAGTGTTTGCCGGAGGCTGCTGAGGTCTGGAGAGGCCACTCCTTGCTGAGTAGACCAGCAGGCCCCCCCTGGGGACTTCGTTCAACTGGCCTGACCTGTGCTTCAGCCATCCAGGTGATGCAAGTAAGAGGTTGACTGGGGCTAAGCTTGTGCCTGGATTTGCGTCCAGCATCAGCTTCACTACTCAAACTTTCCGTGTGCCGCTAAGTGGTTTTCTGTTCGAGGCACAGTAATTGGAAAAATTGTGTTTTTATTAGTCATAAAAATAGTTCTGTGTGCACACAACTATCCATGAAATAAACCTCTGCCGGTTAAAACAAGTGGAGATATAACATCCATGTGTTGATGTCCTCACTGTGCCCAGCTCCTTGCTAGATCTCTTTGCATTTTCTCCTTGTCCCCATCCTTCTGATCTCTTCAGGTGGCAGTGGTGAACCTCACAAGTGCTGTTTTTCATGAACTGTTCCATCACGTGCTGATTTTGTCTTTAGGGGTGTGAAGGAACTGGGGGCTTTGTTTGTCCAAGGGCACATATAAGGGCTCAGAGCTGGTGATGGGACAAGAGGAAAAGGCCTCAAGTGGTGCCAGGGGAGGTTTAGATGTGATACTAGGAATAATTTCTGTACCGAAAGAGTGGTCAAGCATTGGAACAAGCTGCCCAAGGAAGTGTGGAGGGATTTAACAGGTGTGCAAGATGTGGCACTTGGGGACATGGCTTAGCAGTGGCTTTGGCAGTCAATGCTTGGTTAATGGCTGGACCATGTTAAAGGTCTTTTCCAACCTAAACAATTCCATGATTCTGTGTGGACTCCTGGTGGGCTTGGCTTGCCATTGCTCCCCTCCCAGTGAGCTGCTCCGTGTCCCCACCACACATGTGATTCCTGGTTGTTACACTGCTCTCCGAGATGCCATCAAGTGTGTGTGGAAAGGAAAAGCAGCCATTATGCAACACCCTGGCGCGGCTCTGCCAGCTGTCAGCATGTGATGTGAGCACTGTGGTGACCCACAAAACCTTCTCGCTGGGGGGTGGCTTAATCTGATAACTACCCACGCTTGCCTTCTTCGGGATGTCCTGGCATTCAGTGTACCCCCTCTCAGAGCAAATGGGCACTGTCATCAGGCTGCTGGCACATTTTGTGTTTTCTCAAACCAGTTTCTTGGCCAGCATTCCAGCGCTGGGGTGGTTTCTGGCCGGATTTCCTCCATGTGGTGGTCCCTGCTCAGTGAGCAGAGCTGGCTTCGCCTCCACAAAGCCTGCGGCTCCTGTCTTGCTGCTTTTCCCCTGCATCTCAATCCTCGCATTCTTGCAAGAGGACAAGATAATCTCTGTGCTGGTTTTGTAGCAAACTCTCCTCAAAGTGACAGCCGTGGGCAAAGCCATGTGGATGTGGTGTGCTGGGATTGCTGATTCCCTGGGCCGCCGTCCTAATCTCCTTAGCACTGAAAGAGTTGCTGCTCTGAGCTCCCTTGGTTGTCTTCCTTGAGAAACGCTGCCTCCAAGTAACCAGGGATCTGCACAAATTCCCTGGTCTTCCCTGAAGAAGTAGGAAGGTGTTCTCCTACTTGAGCAGCGTGCTTTGCTTTTGGCAGAGCCGAGCATGCAAATAGAGGAAAGGTTTCCATTGTTGGATGCGAGCGCTGCTGTCTGGCTGTGGGAGGTGTCTGCCGTGCACCGCATGGGAAGAGGATGTCTTGTGATTTGGGAGTGCTCCTCAGATGGGGAAGACCTGGGTGTTAAGGAAGGATTTCTAATCAGAAGGCTGGAACACCTCTCCTAGGAAGACGGGATGAAAGAGTTGGGGCTGTTCTGCCTGGAGAAGAGAAGGCTCCAGGGAGACCTTAGAGCCCCTTCCAGTGCCTAAAGGGGCTCCAGGAGAGCTGGAGAGGGACTTTGGACAAGGGGCTGGATTGACAGGACAGGAGGGAATGGCTTTAAACTGACAGAAGAGATATTTCGATTAGAGATTAGGAAGAATTTCTTCCCTGTGAGGGTGATGTGGCCCTGGCACAGGTTGCTCAGAGAAGTTGTGGCTGCCCCATTCCTGGAAGTGTCCAAGGTTGGGCTAGACAGGACTTGGAGCAACCTGGGATAGTGGAAGGTGTCCCTGCCCATGGCAGGGGGTTGGAATAAGGTTTTGTTTAAGGTCCCTTTCAACCCAGACCCTTCTATGATTCTATGATATTTTTTTTCTTTGAGATATGGGGGGAATACAGGGAAGTGAAATTACAGTGATTGCAGTAGCTATTGCTAAGGGCAGCTCCTGGATGTTTTTAATCTTCAAAAAATGGGATTAATTTCCACTGCATATTAAGGGATTGATGGAAGCTTTCCTGTGCTGTGCAGCTGTTTGGACCAAGCACCAGCACCTGAAAACACATGGATCTAGAAATTAATGTTGTTCCCACATCTCACACTAGGGCAGCACCTCTTTTCCAGCCTATCAATGTCCTATTTTGCTGCTAAAGTGGGGTGGGGGGAAGATGAAGCTGTCCTTGCCCTCCTTCTATCAAATGGCAGTCAACTTCTAGTTGGGATTCTGTGATGGGGATTGAGGATTTAACTTGATTTATTTATGCATCCAGTTTTTAAAGGAGAAGGATTATTTTTTTCTCTTTTGACTTGGAATTTACAGAAACCCACATCCCACAATCAAGAGCAGGTGCCTCCTTGTCTTAAGGCAGAGACATCTGTGCAAACACCTTAATTTCTGCAGCGAGCTGCCAGTGAATCTGTCCTGTGTCAGGCTGGGCTTTTTGGCCGCAGCCTCCATTTTTCAGGGCGCATCGGCATATTTTGAATTATCTGCATCCCTGGGCCTTGGAGCTTTCTGTTCGCTCCCCATTGCCAGATTTGGATTTTTTTGGTGTGTTTTTAAAAACATCTCCTCCTCACACAGGCAGGTTCCTGTGCTGGTTTGGGATGACAGCCTAGAGCTGGTGTTTTGCAAGGTACCTGCAAAAGAGGTAAATCCAGATGTCCCTTTATTTCCCTGAGCAGAGAGGAAGAAGCTGATGTGAGTTACTTCTGCCTTTAGAGATCCAAAAGGCTGAATGTATTTATCCTTCAGCTGAATGAAATGGCAGCCCTCCACCTTGCTCCCTGCAAAATTGAGGTTATTTTATGGAGCCATGGGTGGGATCTTTCCTCTTTTTTTCTGTCCTCTCAAAGTACGTAAAAATGGAGGTACCGTGTAAGGGGTGGTGTTAGAGCAGGCACTCTGTGCCTATTATGGATTCTGGGAATCACGGAATCCATAAAATGCTTTGGGTTGGAAGGCACCTTAAAGATCATCTCGTTCTGACAACAAAATGCTCTCCCAAGCCTACACACAGTTCAACATTGTAATCAGCATCCCTCGGAGATGGATCACAATGTTGAGCTGTGTGTAGGTTTGGAAGAGGATTGTGTTGGCAGCTACAGAGCAGAGGGAAGGCAAACAAGCAGTGATTGCACAAGAATGGTCTCCAGAGCCCAAAAAATCCTCACCCAGCATCAAACAGGAAGAGAAGGAAACCCTGTGGCACTATCCAAATCCATGGATATGGATTCCAAGGGAAAGGACATCACTCTTTTCTAAAATGACAGGTTTTCTATAAAATTTGAAATGCTGATGAAACTTTGAAATTCTTTGTGACTTCCCAACTCAACTCCGCTTCCCACTCTCATTTTCCGGATAGCTACAGCCTATAGCAGGGCAGGAGAGTTCATAAAGTCAAGGAGGGTCAGGATAACGAACAGGAGAGGCCATGGCACAGTGCCTGTCACTTAGGGAGAGCCTTTCAGCATTTCAAGATGTTTTGGATCAATGTTGTTTTAAAGCTGTGCTGCAGGTTGGTTTATGTCATCAGCCCCAGTCTCCTCAGCAATGTAATTGCCTGAGATGATCTGCTCTGGGTCAAGCTGGCCAGCCAGGAAGGATCTTGTCCCGGAAACTTTTGAGTTAGGACTGTATTTTGAGTTAGGAAAAAGTGTTTTCTGTCTGTTTTGAGAGAGCAACTGGGAAGCAGATAAAGAAATCTATCAATTTTGGTTTTTAAACAGAACATAAAAATAAATAAATGCAAAAATAAATAAAAAGCCCTGCAAACAGAGAATTGAAAAGGCACTCAACTTCAGTGCTGTTGTGTGTGAATATTATTCCAAAGGCCTCACTGGGATCAGAGCACCTTTGCCAAATGCAAAATATTGTCTGTGCCTGCTGGCGTTGCTCATTCCCAATAAGGTGCAGTTGTTCAGTAAGTGGTTGCAATTTGGGGGGTGAAATATCTAGGAGTGATTAAAAAGCAATTTAAAATATCTGTGCTTTCCCATTAAGCTGTTGCCAGGGGCACTGAGCAGTCTGTTTCCTCCCCTGCACTTAGGACCAGCCTTTTGTCACACCGGAGGCATTTCTATGACAAAAATACATAAAATTACGTCATGTATCAACCAAAGCTCAGTTAACTGAAGCACGTGCAAGACCTCTATTGTTGAACAAAAACCTGCATCTGGGGACATTGATTTTTGTAGAAATTAGTAAATTTGGCATATCACTGTATTTTTAAATAACTCCATATCCTCCCAGTGACAGTTAAGGGAAGGGTGGTATTTCCATTCTTTCTCAGACCCTTAAATTGGACAAGAAAAACCCTGTGTTAGATACCTTTTTCCCCCTTTTCCTTCCTTCCTGCCCTTCCATTTTTCTTTTTTTCCCCTTCCTTCCTTTTCCTTTCCCTACCGTGTCTACAGTGAAAGCAAGATAAACAAAGAAGTCAATGCTGGAAAAGTCTACAAGACATTAATCATAGAATAGTTCAGGTTAGAAGGGGCCATTGAAGGTCACCAAGTCAAATGATCAGGGACATCTTCACCCAGCTCACGTTGCGCAGAGCCCTGTCCAGCCTGACCTGTACTGTTTCCAGGGATGGGGTATTCACCACCTCTCTGGGAAGCCTTTTAAAGTGTTTTACCACCAAAATCGTAAAAATTTTCTTCCTTATATCTCATCTTAATCAACCTTCTTTTAGCTTGAAACCATTACCCCGTGTCCTATCACAACAAGCCCTGCTGAAAAGTTTCTCCCCACCTTTCTTGTCAATGCAGTGGGGGATTTTTAGAAGAAAATGGTTCTTAGAGTGTTCAAGGCCAGTTTGGATGGAGCTCTGAGCAACCTGGCCTAGTGGGCGATGTCCCTGCCCATGGCAGGGGGCTGGAACTGGATGGTCTTGAAGGTCCCTTCCAACCCAAACCATTCCATGATTCTAAATGCTCTTCCTTGGCTGAGGTGAAGTTTTCCCAGACTTGCCCTGCAGAGGCTGTTGGCTTTGGATGGACTAAATGATTTTTGTCTCTCACAGCCACTCTGACAAATGTTATTTCTGATAAAGAGCTCAAACTGTCTTTTAAGAACTATATTTATAATAACTTACGTAGTCTCTGCTCCTGCTGTAGGGTAGCCGTCATTCAAAGCAAACCTTTACTGTCTAATTTAGCAGGTACTTAAATACGGTGAGAGATGAATATGGGTGGGGGGAGGACAATCTACAGGCTGATGGGTTATTTGCAATATACTGTTGAAATGTGGGTTTGTAATTATTTATAAGAGAACAAGGGGAGGAAAAAAGTTGGGTAGTTGAGAAGTTGACTCATGGTACTGAAGCAATAAACAATTTTCTCCTTCAAAAAACCCAAAAGACTGTATTTTACAACAGCTTTTGAAAGTGAATATTTACAGGACTGAAAGTTGATAGACTTTCTATTATGTCCTAACTGATTTTGATGGGGAAGAGCTTTCTGGCTCTGTCACACCCCGTTAAATCAGCTTTGGCAGTGCTCTGATGGGGTTTGCAAGGATCTGATGTTATCCAAGGAGAAGTGCACTGGCACAGACCTGAGCTGTGAACCCACTCATAATTTTCCACGGTTTCTGCAGTAACATCTCCCTCTAATGAGAGCAAAACAAACAAAATCCCAACTTTTGGAAAGTCGTGACCTGGATAAAACTAACTTTGACTTTTCTGTCTTTTATGATTAAGTTCTCCTGTGGCTTTTTTTGTCCTGTTTCTGCCTGCAGATGTTCTGAGGAAACCCTGAGCTTTTGTATAAAGTACTCCGTCTTTTAAAAACTCTGCACCTGTTTACTTAAAGTAATTGCAACTTTATTTTAATACATTAAATACCTCTTACGTCCCACAGACCTTCAGATAAAATAATAGCTTTACTTGGTGGCACTTAATCTCATTTCTGAGCAGAGATGTAGCTACAGGGCTGCTTTGTTAGTACATGTGGTTGTATGAGCTTTTCAATCCTGCTGCTCAAATGGAAAATTGGGAGGGTTTGTCCTCTCTGGGAAGAAATCAAGGAGTATATGAGTCAGAAAAAGAAATTTGGGAGGTTTGATGAGTACCCACTCTCTTATTTTTCAGTTGGCAAGAATTTGGCACTGTTCGGAATTGGTGTTAGTGAGTTTTTAAAGTTGCTGGCAAAGTCTCAATTCCCTGCACGTCCTCAACCATCATCTTGGATATCTTGTAGTGGGGCTATGATGAAGACAGAGCTATTTCAGGTTGCGGCTGCATCTCCAGGTCCAGATCTTCATACCTTTCTTTTTGGTTTAGCCCAGCTCATGGGAAAAAATTAGGCTCTTAATTACAGAATAGTTTGGATTGGAAGGGGCCTTAGAGATCATCTCGTTCTGCCTGGCTGTCTGTGGCAAAGCGTTATTTTATGAACTCCTTTGCCTGTGGCTCGTGGCAGTGTGTGTTCCATGGGTTTAAGTTTGCTCAGCCCCCTCATGTGTTGGCTTCATGTCAGAGGTTTTTCATCTCCTCCACCCGAGGAAGAACAGGTGGAATGAAGTGGTTGGAGGTGCTAAGGGAGATGCTCTGAGCTGGACAGGCAGTTGGACACCCGGGAATCTGCTCGGTGCCTGCCTGAGCCAGGAAGGGCTGCCCAGCCCTAATTCTTTCCTTCAGACATAGGCACAGAGCACAGTGGTGTCTTGTTGGCCCAGTTTCCTCCTGCATATCATAACTTGGCCACTTCTGCCTTGCAGCTGGACACCACATAAATTTATACAGAGGAGGAAAGAACTCAACTCCTGCGGGAGGTCTGAGGCTGTGGATTTTTCTCTTTCTGAACAAATTCCTGCTTTGCCATCCTCTAACCACTGTCCGGTCTTCCCTGTGGGCTCAGCAGAGATGTCTGGACCACAGCCTTGTTTTTCTTGGCTCTTCCCTCAGAGTAATTGAGGAAGTAATATGAGTCTCTAGGGTGTCTGGGAAAGAGAAGCTGGAGGCTGCTATCCTAACTTTCAGTGCTGGTTTTTTAGGACTGGTGTGTGTGTGGAAGAATGCTTTGGTACATCTGTAGGCACACAGTGGCATTCTTGGGGTGTCCTGTGCAGGGCCAGGAGATGGACTTTGATAATCTTCATGGGTCCCTTCCAACTCAGGATATTCTGTGATTCCGTGATTCTACTGCTGTGGCTGTTGCCTGCGTGGTCCAACCTCCTCACCTGGGCATGATGGTGGGGGTGCCCATCCTTATTTTCCATCCCCTCCTGTTGTTCAGATCTGGAATTTGCTCTTCCCCTTGAGTTGGGATATGGGGTTTGCTGACCCGTTATGTGTGGGAGTGCCTGCAGCAGGGTTGTTTCAGGATATCAGGTGATTGTTCATGGTTGGGCACTTCTCTGGCTATTAATAGGATGAGCTTTGGTGTTCTGTCCTGCTGAAGCCCTGTTTGACACCTTTCTGAAGGACTTTGGTCCTTTGGGCAAGCCAAGGGCTTGCTGCTGTAGTAGTGCCACTCTCAGTTGTTGATGCAGCGCCTTTTGAAACATTCCCATTTAATAGTGATACAAGGCATGGCTGAGCTCTGAAATGCCGTGGAGAACCTAAGGAGTGGAAATGGAGTGGCAGCAGAGCTTAACACTTTTTGGCTTTTGTTCGTGTTGAGCACTCTGGGTTTTGTGCATTGACTGATCTGCTTGCTTGGGCTGCTGACATTCATCTCTCTTGACTGTCAAATTCAGTGTAGTGGAAATGTTAATCTGACTGCAGTCACAATGCAAAGAAGAATCTTCAGGTAAAAACACACAGAGAAGACTCTTAGGAATCTGTTTAGGTCTGAAGAACAAATCTGTGCATGTTTGCTCATGTTGTGCGGTGAAGTCCCATCCCACCAACCTGTGGAAGCTGATTTGTGTTCTCTCCTCCTGCACAAGACAACTGCAGGGATCCTCCTCATTCTTGGTTCATGGAACAAGGCTCCCACTGGGATCAAGGGGGTTTTAATGGTACATATCCTACCACATCTCCAGTCTGGGCTAACCAACATCCTGTTGTTTAAACTTGCCAAAGGCCATAGACCTCTCTGGGATACCCCTCAAAACTTTGAAACATGGAGGTGTCCTTTACTGTCCTTTATGTCCAGGCCATACCTGTGTGGGATCTAAGCCATAATCACAATCCTTTGAGGTTTTAAGCAGCTGTCTCATTCTGTCTGACCTCCTCTCTGTGCTGTCACCTCTGCCTGTCAGGTTGTCTCCTGCTGAATTGGGGTTCCATGTTGATACAAGATTTTCTGGTCCCCTTTCAAAACACCTCGTCTCCTTCCCTTTGTCATTTGCATGATACTAAAGCTGTTTCTTTTTTTTTGTTGTCTTTCCTGGGAGCTTGAACTCTCCTTTGTTGTTCTCTCAAGTCTCACTCTGGGTAAGGCAGACCTGGAGGCAAAGTTGCTGTTGCTTTCTGAGTTTTGTGGGTGGAACTCTTCTTTTGTCCATGCATTTTTTTACTGCTTTTTGGATGGATGGGCTGGAGGACAATGAGTCAATGGATACTGTGTGCTTGGGACACTACACTAAGTTTGGATATCTAATTATGAAATTAAATTCTTCCAGTCCCAGGACCCATTCGTACTGCTCTAGTTGGGTGATGCCCTGACTCCCAGGTGGTGCTCCAGCTCTGGTTCTTCTGTCCCAGAGAGGACACAGCCTATAAAACTGTCTCAATTGCTCTAGATGGAGCCTGAGCATGTTAGAACAAAGCTTTCCCCCAGGAAAAGCATGCTGGGCTCATGGTGGCACATTTGATGTGTGTGTGGGACATGGAGCTTCCAACCTCTGCTCATTTTGTCAGGATTTCTCCCCCTCCCATATTTATTGAACAGTGTGTGAAATTCAGCACATTTGATGGAATGATAAGATTTACCTCTGAAATGGTGCTTTTGTGTATGAACAAACCTGTGTGGGGATAGTTGGAAGGAAAGCTCATAACACCACCAAAGTCTTTGAAAACGATGAGCCTGAGCCTGCTGTCCTCCCTTCACCTCAATTTCTCAGGTGTGACAAGCTTGAAAGCCAGAAACCTCTCTGTCTGCACACTAGTCATGACACAGTGAGTATATTTTTGGAAAATGAAGAACAATTGGTGTGTTACTGAAGGAAAAATACAATTGATGCTACTTCACTGAAGGAAATCCCACTGCTGCCTCTTTTTTTTTTTCCCCCCCCTGGAAGCTGCAGAATTTACTACACTGTTTATGTGCTGAAAGAAAATGGTGATAAATTAGTCCCTGTAGCCAATCATACTTGTACCACAGAAACAGCTGTATTTATGGAAGTGGTCAAACATGCGGCAGCGTCCAGAGATGTATGGCAATGTTTACCCCAGACCATGGCACCGTGTGATTTATCACAGGACACAGAGCAGGCCATAATGTGTGTCCTAATTAGTGTAATGTACCTTGTAATAGCTGTGAAATAAATTCTGCACCGATGCTTTTGGCCCAAAAACACAGGATCTAGTGCAGATTCCATGAAAATAGAAGGGAAAAAAAAAATCATCTGATGTTGTAAAGGCCTTTGGGTGAAGTCTGAACTACATATGTACATAGTCATAGAATCACAGAATGGTTTGGGTTTTGGAAGGGACTTTAAAGATCATCCAGTTCCAACACCCCTGCCATGGACAGGGACATCTTCCACTGGACCAGGTTGCTCCAAGCCCCATCCAACCTGGCCTTGAGCACTCCCAGGTTGGATGGGGCTTAGAGCAATATGTAGGTGTTTGTTTGTGGGCAAAATGTGTGATAACCTCGCATTGCTCACCCTTTTCCTTTTATGTCACAGGGCTTGCCTCTGCCCCCCGGGCTCATTCTTCCTCTGTCAACCCAAGCAGGACTGGGAAGTGTTTATTGATTAATTAATTAATCAGCCCCACATCTTTGCTTGCACCCTCTTGGTGTGGCTCTTCTTAGCACTTGTTAGTTTTAGAGAGAGAGGATGACTGATGATCATGTTCTGAAGCTCTGTGAGTGTCTTCCAGTTCCTTATCTCTCTTGCAGATGGTATTTAAGTGTGCTGCAAAACATAATTCTCATGTGGGAGTGGATCTCCACATGGACTTGCAGAATTTCTTCTGGTGTATTGCTGAATGACGTGACCACAATCAGCTTTTCTTTTTTTCCTTTTTCTTTTTTTTTTCCTTAGGGAGCTTCTGGAGGACTGTCAAGTACTGATGTTACCAATTCATAGGGAAGGAAACTGGCTCCCCAAGGGCTTTTGCTGTGAAGTGCTGTCAAGAAGGACTAAGCTGAGACCTTTGAGCTTTGCTTCCCAGCTGAGATGCCCTCCAAGGGCTTGGGAAAACAAAGTTTCTTAGTTGATGTAGGATGAAATTTCCTTTTAATTACTTGCTATCTCTCTATCTAGTGTAAAGGCTTTTTTTCTTATTTTTATTTTTATAAAGAACCTTTATTATTCAGATCTTTATTAGGACAGATTTTCATTTTTGGGGCTGGTGCTGTGTTGTTTTTTTGGTTTTTTTTTCCTGTTCTCTTTCTGCTCTCCCCTTATCTGGCTTTTTCTCCATAGATCATGAGTATTTGATTGTAGGTGGAAGAGTCAAACCAACACAAATTTATCTGGTCTGTCAAACTTCCTCTTTGTAATATTCTTCTCTGTGTAAAAGATGACACAAAATCAATCTCCTGGTTGGCGTCGTTGTTCCTCTTCCAGCAGCTTTTGCTCAGTGATCATTATTTTTTGTTTGGCTGCATTTTATTCCTTAATGTGTTTTCAAATACATCATCAGATAACAATTGTTGAGATCCTCCTTCCATTCGAAGGTCTGAGTGGAGATGAAAATTCGTGTGGCCTTTTTCTAACCTTCTGTGATCGTGTCATGCTGCTTTGTTTTAGAAGGGATTCCAGGGGAAGGAATTGAGTGCCAGTCAAGAATGAATAATGAGGATATTATATTGCGGAATGGGATGTGGCTTCCGTGATCTTTTTTCCAGCAATACATTTGTGGAAGCTTCTTCCAAATATATTTTACTTTGTGCTCTGATTGTCTCAACTTTTCTCTCCCATCATGCTGCCCTTCTTTCACTTTTTCAGGTTCTCCATCACCTTTGTGAGTGACTGTGAAAGCAGCTGCCTGGTTTTAAGTGAAGTGAACCAAAACATGGATTCTTAAAACTACTGTTCCACTGGTGAAATTATTTTCCTTCCTGAATACTTTAATTCAGTACAAGTTCTTTCGTACTGTATATTTTTTTTTGTTTGTTTCAATAGACTTTTTTTAGAGCCTTTATATGTGTAGAATTCTGGATTCGGGGGAAAAAAAGAAGAAAGAAAATAAAAACTTATGGACATAGTTGAGCTTCTAATCTGAATTGAATGAACTTTCAATACTTCTTGTAGTCAAAACTTTGCAGGATCTTCTCTTTGCCCTCGCCCACATAATAAAGAGGAAATATTAGTTCCATGATCTGAGGAACTAGTCTGTAAAGACTGGGGAAAGTTATTTTTGTGTGAGAGTATTGAGGAATCAACTGATGGCAAAAACTGATGACCAGGAGGACTCAGAGCCAAAGCGAGCCCCAACAGTGAGAAGACAGAGGGTGGTGATTTAACCTCCAGCTGGTTTGCTGGAAGGCCATTCTTTGCCCAAAAGTCCACACTGGTGACTTTTTAAGTCCAAATTTAGTGAAGGATGTAAATATAAATCTGAATGTGAGCCAGCAGAGTTCACTGTGCCAGAGAAGGTCAGCCCCATCCTGTGTTAATAGAAGTGTAGCCAGGGTTTGAATGGCAGCTGCTTCAAGGAGAAGGACAGACATAGAGACTTCCAGAGTTTGTTTCCAGCCTGAACTTCTCTTTGAGTTTGTCTTGTTTTAGGGGAGAATGTCAGGGGGCTCCTCCCTACCCCATGGAGTGGATCTGCACAGGTTTACCCTGTGTTCAGTAGGAAAGTGCAGGTCTCCAGAGCACCTCTGATGGTAACTGTGAAATTACCCTTCTTGCAGTTCTGCCATCAAGCTATTGAAGAGATTTATTTCTTGAGCAGCTATTCTCAGATTGGAATTTTCATTTCTCTGAGTAGGACTGGAAGCAGGGATTCAAATGTGGCTGTTGGGTTGATGAGGCAGCCATCAGAAAATTATGCACAAAAGATGTTTTCTTTAGATGTCTTCTGATGATGTGTGGTAGCTTCTTCCTCTTGCTCCGAGAGTTTTGCAGTCAAATTATATTTAGCACTGTCTTCAGTTGTGTCCCATTGTTCTTTTTGGTGAATGCTGGTTGCATTTGAATTTGTGGGTCCAAACAGTTTCTTGTCATGGTTTGTTGGGTTTTTGTTTTATTTTGTTTTGTTTTTCCTTAACATGAAAGGGGGACAGCAGTTTCTCTAAAAAGGCAAGCTAGAATCTTCTAAGTTACCATTTTTTCAAGATGTCTCAGCTCCTGAGGAGACAAACTGCTCTCCTAATGGTGTTACAACTCACTTCTGAAGCCTCAAGATTTTCTTAAGATGCCTCCCTTCTCCAGCAGTGATTAATTTCTGCTCCTGTAACCCAGTGGATGGAATGGCCTGGTGTAAATCCAGACACGTGGAGACCTTTGCTCATCTCTAATCATCTGCTGTCCAGCGTCACAGTAGAATAAATTATTATTGTTATTATATAAGCTGCAATTTATCTTTGATCAGGCTTCATGGCTAAGTTTTTAATTTTTATTTTTTCTTCCTTGAGGCACAGTAGATTTTTTTATGGTTTGTTTCATTTTTTTTAGTGTCTACCAATAGAAATTAAATTAAGAGCATTTTAATGTCTACCAATATAAATGAAATTAAGAGTATTTGCAGAGGAACTGTAGCCACACAGTTACTGCTCATCACAATCTGATTGCAGTGATTTCTCTTCAGAATGACCCAGAGCAGAATAACTCCAGGGATATTTCCTTCTGCTCTTGAATATTTGATTTCCAAGCACACAGTCCTCCTTTGCCTTCCCCATATCACTTCACTTGATGCATTGGCAAGAGCTGGGTAGAACACACAGGTATTTTGTCCTCATGAGATATTTGGCAGGTCCTTATTGGCTTTCTCAGTGCCGTTCTCCTGATGTGAGCTGAGGATCAGAAGCTGGGTTTATTTTAGGCGACTTATAAGACAAAATATAAGCTGCTTCAGTTCCTTTTCTTCCTCTGTGTAGGCAGAGGCTACGCCGTGGGAGCCGCTGGAATTATATCTCTTAACAATACAGCCTTTCATCTTTCTCAGACTGCAGTATATATATAATCCGACTGGTTGGTTTATTACATTTTTATTGCTGTCAAATTTTTCCGAAGATTAGACTGGGAGGAAAAATGCCTTCAGAGTGAGATCTATGAAGGTGTGAAATAGCCTCTGAGGAGGGGCACTGGGAGCACCATGGCTTGAATTATTGCCAGGCAAGCAGTCCAGAGGATGGGAAAATACCCCCTGGAGGTGTCGATGCCTGCGTGACCTGGTTGGGATGGATTAGCCCATGCTGGGGGTCACCTTGCCAGGTGCAGGTGCTCGCAGGGTGGGTGGGTCCTGCTGGGAGCAGAATTGGCTGTTCCCGATGGGTCTGTGGGATTTAAAACATCTTTGAGATGTGTTGCTTATGAAACAGCCGAAGTTTCTGTGAGTTGCTGGACTGCAGACAGTTCCTTCCTACTGATGGCTTCTGAATGGTTAATTCCAGATATTCCCTTGCTTACTTAAAGGATTTAATTGCCCTCTCTGTTAGGAGACCTTTACTGGGGCCTTTCAATACTAAAGGGAACTCATTAAAAAGTGAGGACAGGGTTTTAATGGGGTATACATTGATAGGACAAGGGGTAATGGTTTTAAATTAAAGGAAGATAGATTTAGACTAGAGATTAAGAAGAAGTTTTTTATGCTGAGGCTGGTGAGGCCCTGGCACAGGCTGCCCAGAGAAGGTATGGCCTCCCTGTCCCTGGAAACTCTCAAGGTGACATTGGACAGGGCTCTGAGCAAACTGGTCTGGTTGAGGATGTCCTTGCTCATTGCAGGGGGTTGAAACCAGGTGACCTTTAAAGGGTCTTTCCAACCCAACCTATTCTATGATTCTGTGATTTCATTTTTAGGTCTGAATAGGACTTCTGAAGAAATATAATGGGTTGGGCAGGTGGTGGTCTTACAGCTGAAATGAAAGTACCAAATGCTGATTGGTGCAATAGAGCTCTTGAAATCAAGAGCTGATGGTTATTTTTCACATTTTCAAAGCTTTCCTGATGGACCTGCTATCTTTATCTCCATTTTTTCTTTTTTTTTTTTTTTGGAATCTGTACAGACACACTCCCATTCTGCTTACCAAAGCCCCCATCCTGCAAAGATTGACTTTCTTTTCCCATTTGGAGGAAAGAATGTCTTTTCATAGGCAGTGGGAATGTGGGGAGGAACTGCTGCAGCAGAAGATTTGAAAACTTGTCTCTATAAATGGTAAGGGCAAATTCAGCATTTTGAAAAGAAATAATAATTTTAATGTACATCTTGGTGGAGGCTTGAGCCTCATTTGCGTAGCTGTACGAATGCAAGCAAGAAACCAAGTTATTTCTAAAGAACTCAACAGCCTAGCTTTGATTTTTCCCTAGCAAAGCTAAATATATTGTACAGTGTCCAAGACCTCTTTTTCCCTCCACTAGGGAAATTTCTGTTCTTTTTACATTCCTCCATTTTATCGCAGAGAGCTTCCTCTGAATCACCCAAGACCTGATTAATTCCTTATTCCCATATAGATGTGAATCCTGGCTGGATCAGCTCATCCTCGTATTTTAAGCTAATAATTTGAGCTCCATGCAGGTTATCTCATGGGGTTCTTCCAGAGACAATCCTTGCTACGTAAAGAAGTTCCTTTAACTTTTTGTGATTATTAAAAGATCTGGGGCACCATTTGCAAGAGTATGTCCTGAATACTTTTTAGAAACATATTTTCAAAAAAAAAAAAAAATGTTTTCCAGCTCTCTGTATTATTTGATCCGTTATCTGTTACCTTCGCTGTAGAAAGTGCCTTGCTGCATTTCAGCGATAACCTTATTGCTGTGTATCTGAGGCAGTGTTTGGCTTTCTGCAGTGCCTTTCATTGTGGCATCTCCAGCAGCTTTGCGAGTGTGCTGGAAAGTAGGTCAGTGTTATTCTCGTTTATAAAATAGAGGCTGAGTCTTTAGGGTTCTCTGTAACCAATTTTTTTGTTGCTCGCAAGTGGTTCTGGCTGTGGAGAAGTTGCTGACTTTTCCTCTTCACTTTGCAGTTCTGAACCTCCCTCTCCTTTCCCAGTGCAGCACAAAACCACTTCTGGGATGTTGAGAGAGATCTGCCGTCATTGCTCATCACAAACTTCCATGCTGAGCTTTTTTCCCCCCCACAGAATGGTTTGAGTTGGAAAAGACCTTAAAGCTCATCTCACTCCAACCCCCTGCCATGAGCAGGGACGCCTTCCACCAGACCAGGTTGCTCCAAGCCCCATCCAACCTGGCCTTCAGGGCTGAGCAGCCCAAAGTTCTCTGGGCAACCCTTCCAGTACCTCACCACTCTTGTTTTTGTTCTTTCCGAAATCCCTTCATCTGCGCCTCCAGGAACGCTCAGCACTGTGCACAGTGGGAAGATGAATGTGAAAATTTATCTGAGATGCAGTAATTCAACTTGACCTTTTCTTATGTTTTAGTTTAGCATTTTACAATTATTTTTTAACATTTTACAGTTTTTGTTTTTTTTTTTTTTTTTTTTTTTACATTTTACAATACAATTATTATTAGTTTAGCATTTTACAATTATTTTTTAAGTTCTTGGAGTTTCCCAGGAGGGATCCAAGGGTGGGAGGCAAAGAACCAGTGCTGCAGGAGGGCTTGCATCTGTCCCTGTTATTCTCTTATTGAATTCATTGCCTTTAACAAAGTGTTCCAAAAATAATTTTGGATGGTTTACCCAGAAGCTGTCTGCTTCCCTCACGTTCCCATTTTGAAGTGCTCTTGTCACAGAATCATGGAATTTTTTGGGTTGGAACAGACCTTCAAGATCTTCTCATTCCAACCTCTCTGCCATGGGCAAGGATGCCTCCCACCAGACCAGGTCATCCTTTGAGTTGTTTGCTGCTAAATTCAGGTGTTCCCCTATGTCTCTATACATGGAGTAAACCAGTAATTGCCTTTCCTTGGCGATCACAAGTGAAGTATTGGAAAATAACACTCTTAGGGCAGATACCATCCCAGAAGGATCAGTGTTCTTGAATTTCTCTTGGATCCGTGCAGCTTCTGTGATCCCTGAATGTTTTTTAATCCTGATGGATGTGTGTAGGGAGGCTTTGGTTTATTGAAACATGAGATCTGTGGTGCACTCTGCACTGGTCTCTTGGAAAAGCAGGTGGAAAACAGCATTTTGGTATATTTGGCATTTGGTTAAGCAAAATACATGGTGTTTTGAGGAGTAGTTTTGAGTGGTCCTTGACTAGGCAGACAGAAGGGTTTCAAAGCAATTTGTAGCAGTTTAGGCCCAGTAGAGTAGATTTGGGTCATTGTATCCCATTTTAAGTTCCTTTTATGACATTTTGTAGACATTTGATGGCTTTGTATAAGAGCCATCCACAAGAGCGTCTACTTCTGTAGCTCTACTCTCTTTCTGCCCTTTTTCCCCCTGCTAAATGCTACAAATCACCCAGTTATCCTAGAAAAGGAGTGGGAAGAGCATTTCCAAGGGTCCCCTGGTTTTGTGATAGCAGAGATTTTGTTAGATGAAAATGCTGAGGTGAATTTAGGATGTGGACTGTGCAATCAGCCCACCCATCTCGCACTGTCTCTGAAGTGCCTGACTCCAAATCTGTCAGCCAGAGAGGATTTATACCTTTGGATACAAGTACTCTTCTCTGATTGGACTTGGCATGTGATCTGGAGGAGCTGCGTGGAAGTCCTTTGGAGTCCTAGCTGCTTTTAAAATGTCATGTTTTAGATTGTTTGGCAAAATTGTTTGGGGTTGTGATGTCCTCAGCAAAAGACAAAGTCATCCATTAGGGCACTAATGGAAAATGCTGAGCTGAAGGAGCTTGAAATGAAGGGGAAAGCATCGAGTGCTCCTAGTAAATTTTGGTGCAGGCCCCTGTTGCCTGTAAATAACTCTGCCACTGCTTGCAGCAAGGTTGGGAAGTTGGGCTCCGAGTGCCTTCCTGAGAAGCAATCTGCTTTATTTTCCAGCCAAAAGATATCAACGTCTAATCCGTTTTTGGTCCATTTCTGCTGCTCCTAGAAGCAGTGATGATGTGTTGATTCCCACAGCATGCATTTACTGTGGATTCCAAAGGTGTGACATCTACTGATGCATCAAAATGTCCCTGTTAAGCATTAAAATGTGCTTTGTTTGGATGTGTGCATGAAAATCGGTCTTCTCCCCTTTTCCCCGAACATCAAAAAGCTTCAGAGAGTTACAAAGTTGTAAACAGCTACGACTCTGTTAACAAATTGAATGGCAAATAATTAAATCTAGAGAAGTTTGCTTTTCCCTGCCACAGTGTTGTAGTTGCTTGCGGCCTGCCAACTGTTCAAATTAAGAAGTTTCTAGTTATTCCTAACCTATTTTGAGAATTAATGCATGAAAATAAAAAATAGAAGCATCAGACCCTTATGGGTACTACCCACAGTCCTCTCCTTCTGTAGTGTGGAGTTACAGACTTGGACAGGAAAAGTTGTCCAGAGTGATAAAACTCAGCAACAAGTCTAGAAAGGATATTTAATGAATGTAATTTTATATGTGTGAAGGTCAGCAGTGCTGCACTGAAAAGAATTCAGATCATGCTGTTTCAAAGGGCTGCAAGAGATGTTGCAAACTACAAGTTAGGATTTATTCTTCTGAAAATAATTATCATCCTTGCAGGCAAGAGAAGGTGCCTGCAGAGAGCTTTGTCCATGGCAAACGTGCTGTTTTAAGGACTCTGCACTCATTTTAGATAACATCATTCTGTGCCGAAAAGCTACTGCTCTCAGGTAGTTCAAAAGTTGATTTTATTTTTGCCTCTTTTTTTAATCAATTAGCAGAATAAAAATGTCACTGCTATATATGGGCTGTAGAAACTTAATGTTACTTTTTGACAGGATGCTCTTGTAAGAGAACACAGCTAAGGAACACAGCTATGGATGCTGAGCTGCCTGTTGGAAATAGCAGAATTCAGCCTTTGATTATTATTTTTCACCATATTACGTCATTTCTCCCCAAACTTCAATTCCTTTGTCCTTTGTGTGCTGTAGATTGTCACTGGATTTAAATAGCATCCACTTTGTACTTGGGGAAGGGGGGATGTTGAGAGTCCCTTTGAGTTGTTTCCTTTTTTTTAGAGCAGGGATGTCTGTCAGGAGGGAGGCGGGTTTGGTGGCTGAGTATAATATATTATAATTATAATATATTTGGTTTTTAATTCCTACTGCGAAAGGCTTGTTCCTCCTGTTAAACACGTGGGGTTTTGGCAACACAGCCACCTCGGTGTGACAGAACGCAAATGAACCTCGAGGGCGGGTAGTGAGGCTTTACTGCAAACAGATGCTGCCCTCAGCTCCCCAGGATGTTCTCATCCTGCAAAAAATCATGGAATCACGGAATGGTTTGGGTTGGATGAGGTCTTAAACACCATCCAGGTCCAACCCCCTGCCATGAGAAGGGACGTCTTCCAGTGGACCAAGTTGTTCAAAGCTCCATCCAACATGGTCTTGAACACTTCCAGGGACGGGGCAGCCACAGCTTCTCTGGGCAACCTGTGCCAGGGCCTCACCACCCTCACATAAAGAAATACAGAATTTCTTTCTAATAACCAATCTAAATCACCCCTCTGTCAGTTTAAAGCCATTCTCTCTTGTCTTGTCACTCCATCCCTTGTCCAAAGTCCCTCTCAAGCTCTCTTGGAGCCCCTTTAGGCACTGGAAGAGTCTCTAAGATGTCTCCGGAGCCTTCTCTTCCCCAGGCTGAACACCCCCAGCTCTCCCAGCCTGTCTCTAGAGCAGAGGGCTCCAGCCCTTGGAGCATCTCCGTGGCTTCCTGTGGACTGAAATTTCACTTGTAGTGAAAATGTGATCCTGGGTCTGCAGGTGTTCATGTGCTCATGGGGAAGATTTTGTTTCCCACTTGGAAACGAGATGATTTTTGCTGAGGAAGTCAAACTGATGATGGATGGGTTTTCTTGCCACTGGTGCACATTGGACTTGCAGCTCTTGAACCCTTCACCTGCTATTCCACCACTCCTTTGGCCTTGTCCCTTTTTTATTTTCTTTTTTTCTTTATATCTGCAAGTAGACAAATATAAAGATGGGAAATAAGTAAAACAGTTTACTGGAACATAGCCAGCTGTTCTCCACAGCACAAAGGATTAAAATGCATCTGGCTCTTAGCCCCTCTATGGTCTGGAAAATGATTCCTTTTATTCCAAAGCAGATACCCTAAATAAGGTGCTTGACTCCCTCAAAGGTTGCAACCAGTGGAACAAAGAAAGAACAAGATTTAAACTACCTGATATTATTCACCTTTTGCTCTTGTAGTCATAGAATGATGTATTTATATTTTTTGTGCTGGGTGGTGAACGAGAGGGGTAATTCTGTGAAATAGTTCCTTGTTAGAAGAAGAAAAATATCTACGAAAGGAATGTGCTGATGCTGTTTCCATGTGGGACGTTTTTATGGTTATCCCACCCCCACCAGGACACACAAGCACATGCAGAGCCCCAGCGAACCACGAAAACGCTCGGTTTTCAGCTTAAAAGTCAAAGCAGCGTTTATTCACTCTTTAGGGAATAAGAAATTTGATGTTCTGGTTTTGGATGTTCCTATTGCATCAGTATCCTTGCTACCCCAGAGGTAAAATCCAAGTGTGATTCAGCTTGAGGAAGAGAAATAAAGAGTTTTCAGTTGGTATGCTTTAGGTGGTGTAACTGATGCCTTGGTGGGAAAATGATCACAACTCCAGGACACCCATTGCAAGTCAAAATATTTCTGATGCCCGGGAATGTCCCATTCTTTGTGATGCCTGGGAGTGAATGTGGCTCTTGAAATACTTCAGAAATCCTACTGCATCAAAGTAGATCTTCCCTCTCTGGGTCCCTGTTGATTGAGGATTATCTCCTTAGGTGGTTTTGGGTATGTTTTTTACTCACTCATCTGCCCTCCAGGCTGCAGCTGACCTGGAATGTGCAAACTGCTCTTCAGCTCTGAGAGCACCACATGAGTCTCATGTTTTACAGCCAGGCCCTTCTCCTTACCCAGCTGGGGAGGGCTCTCCATCAGCCCAGGGGAGCCATGACCTCTCCACAACACCACTGGCCCAAAAAGAGAAGAAATAAGATTGAGGCCAAGCGTGTGTCCTCTGATTGCCATGACTTTCCAGCTGGGTGGTGCTTGTGGACATCAGCTTTCTCTCAGGGAGCTTCCAGCTTGGTTTCTGCTGCCTGTGGGCAGTTTTACAACCATCAGCTGTGATGGCACCACTGATGGCCTCTGGTGGAGCTGTTGAATGGCCCTTGGGGTAAACTGTGTCCAGGGAGAAGCATCTTGAGGTGGAATCATAGAGTCATGGAATCATTAAGGTTGGAAAAAACCTTTAAGACTATCAAAGTCCAACCTTTGAACAAGCACCACCCCACCCACTAAACCCTATGGTAAAGTGGCACATCTGCTCCTTTTCTGAACACTTCCAGGGATGATGACTCCACTGCTTCTCTGTTCCAATGCTTTACCATTCTTTCAGTGAGGAAATTTTTCCTTATATCCAAGCCGAACCTCTGGCACAACTTGAGGCCGTTCCCCCTTGTCCTGTCACTGGAAGCCTGGGAAAAGTTGCTGACCCCCACTTCACCACAGCCTCCTTTCAGGTAGCTGTAGAGAGCAATAAGGTCTCCCCTGAGCCTCCTTTCCAATTTAGACACCAGCAAGATGATGGTGATTGCTGGAGGACAACATCATGAACTCCTGGGACTTTATTGTTCAAGTCAAAACAGGGAGAAATAGTGTGTATATTGACTGGGTGTACTTTATTAATTTATGGTTTGTCTGTTGTTTACCCGAGTGTGAATTGGCAGGATTTTTCTTTAAGTCCTATTTGAACTTGGTTATCCTCAATTGATTCCTCTAAAAATTTCTCTGAGCTCACATCAAGATCCATTATTTGTGAGCGCTTCACTGCCGGTAGCAGATATCTGAAAATGGAAACATTTTGCCTGGAAATGCGAGTGATGCTGCACACTCATTTTGCCTGGCTGGACAAACAGGAATTGCAGTTCTAGGTTGCTCTTGACCTTGTGGTAGGATGTACCTCACTGCTTACTGAACATGGGTGCTGCTATGAATGGTCCTGCAAGTAAATTAATTTGGGAGAGGGTTGCAGAAGGCAGGGTGGCAGGAAGGTTTCCAGAGCAAGACAGCAGCCCTTGGGGGATGTGTTTGCTCAGAAATTTTGTCCTTGCATTGCTTTTGTCGTTGGCTTGTTTCGTGAGTGTTTTTATTTTACTCAGAGTTCGTTGAAGGCTTTGCTGGAAGAGCCCCTTCAGCCATACCCTTTAAAACTGCCACGTGAAGTACAGAAAAGCCACTCTCTGGAAGTGACACCGTGGCACGCAGTTGAGGATTTCATCCCCCTCCCTTCTCTTTTTGTGCAATGAAAATATGAATTTGATTTGTAATTTCCCCACTCCTTTCTACAATGTCAGTGCTCCACCTCCCTGAGGTCTTGGCGGTTCTTCCCATGAAGTTCCAGGCAAAGCATCTGGAACTGCCCATCTCCTTTGTGGCATTCACTTTTTTCCTGCCTTTTTTTTCAATGGAAAAGTTAATTTCACCAACTCAGAGGAAGAGGATGCATTTGGTAAATGTGTTTTACACAGCCTGACTCTTGGTCACATGTGTCCGGTGGCACCAGCATCCAGCCAGCCCTAAATCCTGAAAACTCAACTTGGCAGAGCAACCCTCCCATCACCTTGATGTGTTTATCAGTTCTTCTCTAATTAAAGCTCGCCTGTGCTTCATCTGCATCACTCCTGGCCGGGGGGAGCAGGACATCTTTCCATTGTCCGGTCAGTTTAAGCCGTGATGCTCAGGACAGGCAGCTCCTGCTCCTGGTGCTGAAGGTGTTGGAGGCTGGAGCTGAGCTGGTGAAGCCCTCGGGAGCAGCAGGAATTATTCACGACGGGATCTCTCTGTCCTTGTCCCCTGCAGCTCTGTAATAGATTGGTTTAGGTGTTATAATTGCATTACACCTCCCTCCCCCTTCCATTTCCCTCTCTGCTCCTTCCACCCTTCTTCAGTGTTTAATTTATGCAAGTTCTGCTGCAAAGGAAAATCAGAATTTAAAAAAAAAAAAAGTGATAGAAACAGGAAGGTAATCCCGCTGCTCTTTGCATCATTCCCACCCATATTTTGAGAAAGGATGGAAAATCTTGCAGTTAACCTTGCAGTTTTTAGCTGCAAAGCGGAGCTCCCTAAATGCAGCCAGTGAATGGGGTAGGAAGAGAGCTGGGATGTTCCCTTGCTCTGTGGGAGCATCCCAGGTGACCAAGGGTGAGGGGGAGTGGGGAGCAGAGGATCTGATTAACCTGGTACTCAAACCATTAACCAAACGTTCAGTATGAAAGTTGCCCAATTATGTATTATTATGTAAATTATTATGTAATTATTATGTATATTATATTTGCAGACATTTTATTTGTTATATATTATATATAGGGTATCACAGAGTGGTTTGGGTTGGAAGGGACCTTAAAGGCCATCTAATTCCAGCCCCCTGCCATGGGCAGAGGTGCCACTCACTAAATTAGGTTTCTCAGAGCCTCATCCAACCTGTTCTTGAACACTTAAAGGGGTGAGACATCCACAACCTCTCTGGGCAGTAACGTGACTTGCTTTGTTTCTTCTGTCTTTTCAGCAGGTTTTTAATTAATATGGAAGAGGTCCTAAATAATGCTTTTATCTATTTTTTTTTTCTTCCCCACCCCCCATTTGTCAAACTAAAACTGGTGAAAGCTTCAGGCCATGAAAATCACCCTGAAGATTGGGATAGCAGCCGGGCCAGGGATGGGAGTTGCCTCTCTAATTACTTCTTTTCCATCTCCAATCCTTTCCATGTTGGTCCAGCACCTTTAAAAAAATTCTGCTGTAGTGTTGTTTATTATTTAACTCAGAATAGTCTTTAATAATCTCTATCATTTTATATTTATGTGCTATGTGTTATCTGGCAGCATCCTGTAACTCACGGATCACATACAGAAATGGTGATTCTGCCAAGGAAAAAAACAACACACCAAAAATTGGATTTTCTTTTTAATTGAGGTGTCTAACCTTAATTACAGCAGGCTGTTGGTCCAGCAAACTTTTTGCTTGAGGAAGAAATCCATCGACAGCATTTTCACCTCATTGAAAGACATAAAAATGAAACCCTGGATATTTTGTTCTTGTTTGCTAATGCAGAGAAATAACAACTTGGAGTATGAATAATGTAAAAGGCATGCAGTAGTTTGTGGGAGAAGTGAGTCAGTTCTGCTTGCTGAAGCAGGCTAGAAGTTCACCCAGAAAGAAGCACCTCTTGCTATGAATGAATGAAGGAAAATGTGTTTGGATGTTATTTTTAATAACAGACGTGACATTTTTGAGCTCCTGGATGGCCATGTGGGAATCCAAGGCGTGTGCAGAGAGAGAGACTGTGAAATACGGAGCTATTCAGTAGTAAAAAGTAGTAGTAGAGGTGGTCTGAAGTTCTGGAGAGGTTTTTATGGAAGTGAAACAGGGAGATTTTGCCTTTTTTGATTATATACCCACTACTGCATCTTCCCACTAAATTCGGTGGGTTGGTTGTATGGATTTTTTTCCTGAGCAACTAAGGCATGATACATAGAAGGGCTGATAGTTTTGTAAATCATGAGTTTATTGAGTATGGCTAAAACTTGTGAATTTTTCAGGGACAGAGGGGAAAGAGGGATGGTGCAGTGACAGTCTGGGGAGACTGGAAGGTTGTACCTTCCCTTCCCTTCCCTTCCCTTCCCTTCCCTTCCCTTCCCTTCCCTTCCCTTCCCTTCCCTTCCCTTCCCTTCCCTTCCCTTCCCTTCCCTTCCCTTCCCTTCCCTTCCCTTCCCTTCCCTTCCCTTCCCTTCCCTTCCCTTCCCTTCCTCAGGTCTGGAGTGTTTGATCCAACTCAGATCCTTTCTACAGATTTAAACCACTCACTTTAGCTGAGCATTTAACTTCCACAGTGGTGTCTTGGGGTTTTTTTTTTTGAGCATTTAAGGATGGTAAAACTGCTATTTTTTTATGCATGTGCTTAACTATTTGAACTTCTGCAATTAATTTAGTTTTGAATGAAATGTTGTTGCACACGAGGCGTTGGTTGGTGGCATCTTCATGATCAGAGTTATCATTAAATCTGCTTTTCCTTCCTCTGCTCTGTAACCTGGTTGGTGGCTCTGGGGTGGAGCCAGACAATGTCTGTGGGGCCAAGTGGGAGAGTAGATAATTATCATCAGGGGGATTTCATCCTGCTTTTATTTTCTGTTTCCCTTTATTCTTTGCCTCCATGGGAAGCCAGATATAGATGGAGAAGGCTGTGCGCTTAGAGGCTGTTGGTTTAAGTGATATCAGACTGAGCCATGTGTTGCACTTCCCTCAAGTAACAAGCCACAGGACAGAGGAAACAGCCTTGAGTTGAGCCAGGGGACATTGAGATTGGATATTAGGAAAAAATTCTCCATAAAAAGGATTGGAAGAGGCTGCCCAGGGAAGGGATGGAGTCACCATCCCTGGAGGAATTTAAAAGATACGTAGATGTGGCACATGGGGATGTGGTTTAGTGGTGGCCCTGGCAGTGCTGGGTTAATGCTTGGCTTGATGATCCTAAAGGTCTTTTCCAACCCAAATGATTCCATGATCTGTCTGTCGTGCTGTGGTGGTGCACGGAGGATCAGTGGGGTGAAGAGGAGGAATTGGGGAATCCTGTTTTTGAGAAGGAGTTTGGTAGGACTGGTGTTGATAGATGAATCACCTGATGGGGATGTTAAAACCACTGCGGTCATTTACTTAGTGCAGGGTGAGCTGATAAAAGGAGGGTGGAAGGTACCAGGTGTCAGAGAAGCCAGAATCTGTAGTGGAGTCTGAGCTGAAAATTGCATGGTTTTGGTTGCTATGGGTTGGGTTTTTCAACCTTCCCCTAATGGTCTTCCCCATCTGGAGATTGCTGAGGAAAGAGAAATCAAAACAGATTTTGCAGGTTTTTTGTGGTCTGCAAGGAAAAAAAAAAAAAAAACCACAACCAAACAAACCAAAACACCAAAAAAAACCCTTCCCCAACCAATCAGCAAAAAAAACCCCAACCCAACCAAAAAATAATCTTGTAGCCAATAATAATTCTCAGTGGTTTCTGCAGACTGTAGGCTACCACATTTAATAGGGAAAATGTGTTACAACCCACACATGGTAATCATGTGCTTCCTCATGCTAGAGACATAATCAAGCATAAAATTACACAGAAATGCAATTTTATGTAATTTAGGAAAAGAAAAAAGGTGATGGTGGCATGTTGGAACAGGGAGACAGTAAATTGCCAGGAGACAAAAGGTGTGTGTGCACCTCCAGCAATGGACATGAACACCAGTAGGACAAATTGCAGGAGGAATGAATGGATTCAGTAATTTTTGGTACTCTTGCCTGGACACGGACATTTCTTTGGAGGACACCTTGTGATCACATAAATGAGTTAAAAGGCAACAAATGGGAATTTGACAACTTTCTGATGTTGTAGAAGAGAACAAATTAAACTCTCTGTTTTAAATTTATGAAATTCTGGAGTTAAAATGCCTGGACTAACTTCTCTGGAGCAAAGGACATTGGGCTGCACGTAGCTAAAATGGCACTTAACTTGTTAAATGTCCATGTCTTAAGAATCAAAAGTGGTGATCTTGTGTGCATGGCCCATATCATCACTTACAGGTAAACACAACAGAGATGAATAATAACATTTTTCTTATTAGCTTCCTATTAAGGTGGGTGAATCTGAACTTGAGCAATTTGCAGCACAGCAGATCTGAGCAGTCATCATTTGCACATTAATAGCTGAAATCAAAGCTGGGGTGAATGCAGATTGGTGGATTTTATTTCTTTTTTTTAAATCATATCTCTGCTGGTTTCTGTTGTTATAGTCTTGCAGGTTTTTTTGGTTTTTTTTTGTTTTGGTGTCCAATTCTTTGTAGCTCCATTTTGCCACATATATTTTTAACAGGCAACTTGGGGATCCCAGGTGCTGCACAAACGTAGGAGGAAAAAAACAAAACCAAACAGCTTCCATGTGGAATTGTTCATTTCAGATTGTGGAGGAATGTTTTAAAGGGTGCTCATATGTTGAATATTTTGGTGTAGCAAGAGATGAAGGGATAGGTTGGAAAATAGCTCAGCAAGAGGAAAATATGGTCCTGTAAGGGAATGTGGAGCAAGTGGAAGAACAGCAGTGTCAAATCTCAGGATAAGGGAAAAATTCCATGAGTGTGTGAGGCAGGAGCTAGGTCAGGAGAAGAGTTATAGGAGCAGGGCTACGCTTTTGGACGTGGTTAAACCTGAACTTTCTCATTTTACCTTTGACCTGCTGTGTTTTACACCCATTGCTGCCTGTGGTGGATCAGCCTCTGCAAACAGCCAAGCACCCACCCAGCTGCTCAATCCCCGCTTCCCAGCTGGATGAGAGGGAAAAAATAGGATAAGAGAGCTCATGGGTCAAGATACAGTCAGGGAGATCACTGACTAATTACCCTCATGGGCAAAACAGACTTGACTCGAGGAAAATTAATTTATTGCAAATTAAAATACATTTGGGTAGTGAAAAATAAAGATTAAATTAAACCCACACATTCCCTCCATACCCCAGATTTTTTCCAGTAATGAAGAAACCCAGGAGCTGTTTCAAGCCATGATCTAAAATAAAATCGGTCTTTCCAAATTTTCTAAGTTTCCGTAAATGTAAATCCACCATTCCAATATTTTGGGTTTATTTTTATTTATTTATTTATTTTATTTTTTTTCCCCCTCCTAGTGCTGTAGTTACTTCACTACATGATGTTAATTGTCTTATGTATTCTTGCATTAAATATATTTGTTTGTAGTTCTGCTTTCCTGGAAGAAACACCCTCCTAGAGAGATACCAAGAATGTTTTAAATTCCCATTATCAAACAAAATTTTGTGCAAAGACAAGAAAGATGCATGTTTGTAATACAATAATTTAGGTAGAGCAGCACTAATGCGAAGTTGAGCATGGTTGTTTCTTTGCATTCTATTTCTAAATTTAAAAAAAAGGATCAAACAGCCAAAATAAACATAAACAAACAAACAAAAAAATCCTTTTAATATTTAATGGAGAAGAGTAAGGCTGTGATGTATTTGTATAATTTAAACACTTTGACAGAGAGAGAAACAACTATGGAATGTAAATAGCTCCTGGGGAAGAGGATGATTCCTTTTTTAAGGACTTCAGACAGCAAAGCTGGGGTGTTGGTGACACTGCTGTGGATCCCAACCACTGGCTCAAGACAAGCCTCCAGATGAGAGGTTATGGATCCAGGGAGCATGGCTTGGAAACCCTGAGAACCTCAGTGCCAAAGGAGAATTTTTTTCCTGGATTTATGTGACCTAAGCTCATAATTTTATGCTGAACATCAGTTTTCCACTTCAGTTGTCTCTGCTTTCTTTCCGGAGCCAAGGGAACAAGTTCTAAGAATCATGGAATGATTTGGGTTGGAAAAATCCTTAAAGATCATCCAGTTCCATGCCCCTGCCATGGGCAGGGGCACCTTCCAATATCCCAGGTTGCTCCAAGCTCTGTCCAACCTGGCCTGGAGCAATTCCAAGGATGGGGCAGCCACAGCTTCTCTGGGCACCCTGTGCCAGGGCCTCCCCACCCTCACAGGGAAGAATTTCCTCCTAATATCCAATCTAAACCTTCCCTTTGTCAGTTTGAAGCCATTCCCCCTTGTTCTGTGGCTCCGTACACTTGTCCAAAGTCCTTCTCCGTCTCGCTTGTAGGCTCTGTTTTCTCTGGACTCTCTTTTGATGCTTTGTTAGTGTTTGATCAAACTTGGCAGTAGAGTTGGACAGGGGCAGACTATTCCAATGCCTAATCCATCCCTGTTGGACTGTTTTGGAAACTTGTCCCGCCTCTGGAATTGGCTTGCATGTAATTATAGCCTGATACCTTGTGGTCAATGAGTTGTTTAACTCTGGGACACATCGGTTGTCTTTGTTCACTCAAGATGATGCTCTGCCTCATGGGTTTCATGTCATCAGTGTGACGTGGTCCTGTGGATGAAAACATTTCCTGAGGTTCAGTAAACCACAGTTTCCATAAATCCATACTGATTTGAATATTTAATAACTGTCTCTCATGTCTGAGATTTCCAGCAGTTGAAGAACCAATGCATTGAGCTGTCCCTTCCTTGTTGGTGAGAAAGGAAGTGTTAAATTGCCCATTGCAGCCCCAAATTAAATAATTCTTCTTTAATAATTGAGTCCAACATCAGCTGTTTCTTCTTCTTTTTCATCTTTCCTTTCTTTTTTCCTTTCCTCTTCTTCTCCTGGATTTGTTGTTAGGCTGGCAGGCCATTAATGAGCCCAGTATTACCTGCTTTACCCTTTCGCTTTGATTCCACGTTAGCTTTTCCTCTGGAATTCCCTTGATTCTTTCCAAATGGTGTCACAAATCAGCACTAATGAGCCAAATCGCTGCTTGCCCTGCTCTTTCACAGCGTTTGGTGCTTGTGTTACCCAGGCTTGCTGGATTTAATCACATCTGAGCTGCTATTTTTGGACTTTCCTGAGCAACCAGTGGGGTGGACATTAATTTCCACTGACTTTTAGTGAAATTTTGTGTTTGAATGTTTTTCAAATATTTTCCAAAGCTTGAAATAATTTACAAACATTCCTGATTTATGTGAATTGTTCCTGAGTTCAGTCTCCTGTCCTCCACTGTGAAAATTAATTTTGGCCTCCACCTTTTTTTTCTTGGTTATTTGGGTTTTTTTTTTGCTGTAGATTTCTTGTATCATTTTTTGTGGTGGCATGAGGGAGATTTTTGTGGATTTTTTCTCTGATTGATTGGTTTTCCTTTTTTTTCCCCCAAGTACCTATGCAAACATAAGGTTTTGGAGTGTTTCATACAGTTCTTTACCCCATGTAGGGAAGGTTTCCATCTTCCCCAGCTGAAAATTGTGGATATCCAGGAAGGGATACATTTGAAATTCCTACATGTTGTTATTTTTATCATCTCTTATACCCTTCGATTTTTATAATTGAATGCCTTTTTGAAACAGGCCTTTTAAAACCAGCAAGGTTCTAGACTTAATTTTCCTTTAATAATTTTTGAGGGTTTTTTTTTCAAGTGAACGAGCTGTGATTACCCAAGCAGCTACTAATTTTCAGTTCTTTGATCAATTCCTCTGTATCAAGATGAGGTCTATCACAAAATTCCCTGGAGTGAAGAACAATCTTTCTGAGGTAGGAAACTTGTCAGCTGTAATGTTTAATAATTCCAGGGGTGTTTTAGACCTGACAGCAGGAGGCTTCAAGCAGATGCCAGTTAGAGTGAAGTCCCTCAAGGAAACATTTTGCTTTACACTTCATAGGCAAGTGCTTGTCTTTGTGGTTTGGATTCCCTTGCTTTGTTGGTGACTCCTGAAGAGGTTAAAACATGGAAAAGTCATGTCCCGAGTATGAAAAGGCCTCTACAGGTTTTCAGGCATAGAATCATTGAATGGTTTGGGTTGGAAAGGACCTTGAGGCCCATCTTATCCAAGCCCCCATCATGGGCAGGAACACCTTTTTGATGGCATCCATCCGTATGTGGCTATCAGAACTTCCCTAATGGGAAGACTGAATATTTTGACCACAAAATGCTCTTTGAGGGGCTGGTGGGTGAAATAAGCCAGTCCTGTCAGAAAGGTTGGCACTGATGTACTGAACCAACCCTTTCTATGAAGTTCTTTCCTTTCCTGGCAGGCGTACTGAACTGTAATGAAGTTTACATCTCTGTCTTCCTCACTGGCTGAAAAGTTCTGGGTTGTAGTCATGAAATGCATCAAAGAATTATTCAAATGCTTTTAAATTTTTACTTCATTAAGTAAAAAATTTGACAGATTTCTGCAAAGGTTGGCGAATGTGGTTTCTGGGCTCTCCCATGGGTAAAACAGCATGAGAGGCTGGCTTGGACTGTGACAGTCGAGAGTTCTGACAGATTTAGGAAAGGAAGAAGCTCTCTTGAGACCACAGCCTGAAATTACAGATTGGTGTTCACCCTCTCCAGAGGATTTTAGGTTGAGGTTGATGGTCTTTATTTGGGATTCTGGTACCTCTGTTTGGTTCATTACAGACTTTTTTTGGAGAGGAACAAATAACATGGAATTACATATTGAGACTCGCTTGACAGATCCAAATATTTTAAAGAGATTCTGGAAGGTGTCTCATTTTTAGGTTATTTCGAAAGCTAATTGACGTATAGAATTGAAGTGATTATAAGTGTGAATATAAGTGTCCCTTTCCATGGGCAGGGACACCTTCCACTAGACCAGGTTGCTCCAAGCCTCAACCAGCCTAGCCTTGGACACTTCCAAGGATGGGGCATGAATTTAAAATACATGACAGAGATTGACATACCCACATTACTGAATTCTTTTTTTCTGAAGGAGAAACTTTTGTGTGCAGAACTCCTTGAGAAGAGCTGGGGAATGAAATGCCTGAAAACTCATCAGGTCTTCCCCTTGCAGGAAATGCAGCTTTCAGACTGTTCAGGTTTTGCAAAGTAAAGTCTGCCTTGAGTTACCAGGTCCTGGGAGTTCTTCAAGTTTAATTTATCTGTGTCGTTTTCGTTGGCAGGGGGATTCTCCCTCTCTGCTCCACTCTTGTGAGACCCCCTGGAGTAATTTATCCAGGTCCGAGGTTACAACATAAGAAAGACATGGACTTCTTGATGTGAGCCCAGAGGAAAACATGAAGATGCTCCAAGGGCTGGAGCCCCTCTGCTCTGGAGAACAGCTGGGAGAGCTGGGGGTGTCCAACCTGGAGAAGGGAAGGCTCTAGGGAGACCTTAGAGCCCCACCAGTGCCTAAAGTGGCTCCAAGAGAGGTGGAGAGGGACTTTGGACAAGGGCCTGGAGTACCAGGACAAGGGAAAATGACTTCAAACTGACAGAGGGAAGATTTAGATTGGATATTAGAAAGAAATTCTATGTTTCTTTCTGTGAGGGCGGTGAGGCCCTGGCACAGGTTGCCCAGAGAAGCTGTGGCTGCCCCATCCCTGGAGGTGTTCAAGACCAGGTTGGACAGGGCTTGGAGCAACCTGGGATAGTGGAATGTGTCCCTACCCGTGGCAGGGAGGGCAGGACTAGATTTCCAACCGAAACCATCCTATGTTTTTGGGGTTTTGTCGGTTTCTGTTTCCTTGTTTGTTTTTGGTTTTGTGGGTTTTGTAGTTTTTAATAACTTTTGAGCCTTTAACTTGCAGAAGCATCAGTTGAGCTTGGAGAGTCTTCTATGTATCCATCAGGCACTGTCAGCTCTTGTACCTGTTTTTGGTAATTAAATAAGCACTGAAGGAAGGCTGTGCACACTCTTGCAAACCACTGGCTGTAACACACAGAATATCTTGTATTCTCGTTTGAACCAGCATGGAAAGAAATACCTTGAGGGTTTGTCTCTGTTCTCTTTATTCCTTTATATTTATAAATATATACATGACTGGGAAGACAGAAAGAAAAAGGAGTTTTGCCAGGGAGTGAACTAAATCACAGAGTAACAATTCCAGGGAGGAACATGAGCAGACGCAGCAAGGGTCAGCCTGCCTTAATGAAATTACACCGTTTGGGGTTGTTATTTTAAGAGCTTTTCCATCTCGCTGTACCTGACCACCAGTGTCATGCTGTTAAATCCGGGAGGCTGAATTGCTTCAGTGTGCTCTGGGACAATGTCCTGATGCAGGAGGGAGGCTGTAATGGTTCAGGTTAACTCATAACCGCAGCTGCTGTAATGTTTGACAGCTGAAGTGCTGTTCCCTGGGCTCTTCCTTCTCTTGTGTAGGGGAATATCGGGAGCAGTGGGTCTGTGGTAGGGGTGTGCTGACTATTGCCGTCTTGTAAACAGGGGCTGTTGTGTATCTGGGCATGAAGCAGTGCGTGCCCAGGTGGGCAAGAAGGCCAAGGGCATCCTGGATTGCATGAAAAACAGTGTGGCCAGCAGACCAGGGCAGTGATTGTCCCTCTGTGCTGGCCACTGGTGAGGACACGCGTCGAGGGCTGCGTCCAGTTCTGGGCCCTTCATTTCAAGAAAGACATCGAGGGGGTGGAGCGTGTCCAGAGAAGGGAAAAGAGCTGGGAAAGGGTCTAAAGAATAAGTCCTATAAGGAACAGCTGAGGCAACTGGGGGGGGCTCAGCCTGGAGTAAAGGAGGTTCAGGGGTGATCTTCCTGCTCTCTACAGCTCCCTGACAGGAGGATGCATCCAGATGGGTGTTGGTCTCTTCTCTCAGGGAACAAGGGACAAGACGAGAGGAAATGGTGTCAAGCTGCACCAGGGAGGTTCAGGTTGGAAATCAGGAGGAATTTCTTCATGGAAAGGGTTGTCAAGTATTGGAAGGGGCTGCCCAGGAAAGTGGTGGAGTCCCCATCCCTGGAGGTGTCCAAGAAATAACTGGGCGTGGCACTCAGTGCTCTGGTCTGGTTGACAAGGTGGAGATCACTCAAAGACGAGACTTGATGATTTTAGAGATCCTTTCCAACCTAAATGATTCTGTGAATTATGTTGTCCATAAAGTGCTCAGTTAAACTTGCTGCTACTTTTTTCCTCCCTCCCCCCCCCCTTTTTTTTTTCTCTGAG